>JBAMIB010100479.1:0-14365 GCA_037177415.1 Kaempferia rotunda
CCTGTATCCACAAACACCCGAGCAACATCATAATTAGCTATTCGAGCTAGAATTACCAGTGCGTCCTCGTGAGGGGACTCGACCGCTACAAGGTCAGATGGCCCAAAGGAGATGACAGGGCCTTGGCATTTTTCCCAGCTGGTGCCAATGGAGTAATTCTCTAATCGCCGAATGCGAGACTTCCGAGCTCGGTTAGAGTCTCCATCTGTGGGGCCTCCCGAGATCATTCCTACGTGCCCGGCAGGAGGTCCCCTGGCTGGGGCTTTCCCCTTATCTGGGTCCTTTCTCTCAGCTGTGGATGCTCCTCCTTTGTCACGTGCCATGTTGCGATCATCGTCAATTGTCCTTTGATCGGGAGCTCTTTCCGATCGGGGAGATTGAGGAGATCGAGATCTACCGTGCTGAGCAGGCCTTGTTTGATCTCCTTCCCTTTGGTTCTTTCGCCAAGTTCTCTGCCGGTTCCAGTTTGAGTACGACTTATTCCCTCTGCTCCTTAAGTAACGGCATTCTTCTGTAGTATGGCTGTCACTTTTGTGATAGTCGCAGTACTTCTCATTGAGAGGTGCCTGTGTATTCACAATCTCCACCTTTTTGTTGTTGCCTATCCAATGACTCTTTCCAATCTGAGAATCTGGATTCCTCGCCGGGGCTACTGGCTCTCTTCTTTCATTTCTGTAGGAAGGCTTATCAGCTGAACTTTTGTTCTCCCTTCGGCTGGTTTGTTGAATTTCTTCCAGGTTGATATATTGTTCTGCTTTCCCTAATAATTCATCGAAGCTCTTGGGAGGTTTTCTTACAAGGGCTTTGAAGAAATCCCCCTCCGCCAATCCTTGGGTGAAGGCGCTGATTAATACTCCTGACGTAGCTTCAGGTACCTCCTCGCTCATCTGAGTGAATCGTTGTAGGAAGGCTTTCAGAGGTTCCTTCTCCTTCCGCTTAATAGCGAATAGGTTCAGGACTGTCTTCTGATGCTTCCGACTGCTAGCGAAATGCTGCAGGAATATCGTCTTGACGTCTTCAAAAGAATGAATAGATGAGGCTGGCAACCTTCGGAACCACCTTTGAGTGGCCCCTGATAGGCTATTGAGAAAAACCCTGCACTTCACACCCTCGGTGTACTGGTGTAGGGAAGCTGCGGTTTCAAACCTGCAGAGAAAGTCATCAGGATCTACCTTGCTGTCATAGATTCCCACGTCAGGTTTTTGGAAATGCTTTGGCATCGGATCATGCAAGAGGCCTTCATCGAAAGGGGAGGCCCCTGGGGTAGCAAGGATCTTTTGAGTATGTCCTCTCCCTGAAGACTTCTCTCCCGCGGGTGTACTAGAAGCCACGGTGTCTTCTCTTTCTTGATTTTCCGTCAGGAGTGGTTCTCGCATCTTCTTTTGAGGGGCTGGTGGTGGTGAGCGAGATCGTCTTCTTCGCACCACCTCCCCAACTCTTGGTGTTTCTAAGAGGGCAGTAGGAGTTTCCCTCTGGAAAAGATGTGTTACCTTTTCTATGGCTTTGTTGACAGCGTCCGCTATTGCACCATCGAGTTCCTCCCTCGTCATAGCCACAGGATGACCAGGTGTGCTTCCTGAATCCGCCATCGCAGTCTTCTTCGCTGGTGAATTAGAGAGATTCCCACAGACGGCGCCAAATTTGTTCCGGCGTAGAACGACGTGGATGGCTGGGCCCACGCGTGCACACAAAGCCGAAGAGGTGGCACAACGAGGACAAGGAGAGGAAGGGAAATCCTGCAAGATTAACACGAACGTTAAGGGAAACCACCGGAAGAGTTCCGGCGGAAACCACTCCGACGCTCAAGTTAGAATCACAGAGAGAGAGAAGTTGCACAAAAGGAACTTGGATACCTGGTTGTCGAGGCTTCATCTCTTTATATAGAGAAGGCAATCATCTTTTCTCTCGTGATTAGGGCTGACCTGGCGCCTGTTCCGACATCGTAGGAATCTGTTAATAAAGGAAAAAGTCGCTTCGAATCTTTCCTCTTTTGCTTCTTCAAATATTTATTACCAAATATTGATAAACGCGATTCCTTTACATAACCTCCCCCTTATTTTTAGTAATAAATACCGGAACTCCCGGGGGAGGATTATCTTGCGCCTTTTATGAAAGGGCCCACACTTTATTCGGAATAGTTACTTATTATCTATACCCGGGTATTACTCGGGAGTTTCTGTGCCCGAGTGTTACTCGGGGCTTTCTGTGCCCGGGTGTTACTCGGGGCTTTCTGTGCCCGAGTGTTACTCGGGGCTTTCTGTGCCCTGGTGTTACTCGGGGCTTTTTGTGCCCAAGTGTTACTCGGGGCTTTCTGTGCCCGGGTGTTACTCGGGGTTTTTAGGCGTCCAAGCACTGCTCTTGAATTCGGGGTGATTCAGCATTCACTGATTTGGATAATACTTGATGTGTCCTATGACTCAGCCATTCTTGCCAGATGTCCTCTTCCCTCTATAATATCTGGATCAAATTTCATTATTTAAAAACTTTCCAAACAGGTGTGAGAGTTTTACATATTTTGTATTTTTGTAATTCATGCTTTTGAATTAACAATGTCACGGTTAGAAGAAGAAGAACCGGATAATTGCGATTCATGATTTGTCGGAAGAAAGTTGCGTTCTTGCGACTGTTTAACAAGTCAGCATACTTGCAACTGTGTCACGGGCAGGGCCGCATCGCAGGGACACACCAGCAACAGAATTCCGGGGCTGGTGATGGCAACATGCCGGTGGCCTGTGATGCGCCAAAGGTTGTTGAACGCCCTTCTTGTGTTTCCCCGTGTCACACGTGCCAACGACCACGTCAGGCCATTGGTGATCGGTATCCAACATCAGAAAGTGCCAGCGACTGCTACGGTAGACTGTTGATTTGCCACCATGGTTGGTGACCATGCCTTAGTCACGGATAAGATTGTGTTCATTGTGAAGAAGAACAACATTAGGATAGTGTTCCTCCATCAAAAACTTTTGAGAAAAGGTTTGTTTTTAGAAAAAAACACGTGTCATAAGAAACGCATGAAGAAGAAAAAAATTGAAATAGAACATTTTTTTTCTTCTCATGCTAAAATCAATTGAAAAAAAATCAAACTATTGTGTTTTATTTATTTAATTAATTATACTTATTTGTGTTTGGATTAACATGATTAGACCTGATTGGTCCAAGTAAATCTCGATATGGATTAATCATTAGTTGATTTAACCAGATCAATTAGGATGATTTAATTAAATTAGCATAGATTACATAAAATCAACTGAATGCCCCCAATTAGATTAGTTCTAATGAGGACATGATAGATCAAGTGTAGGATTCAATTTTCCAATCGATCAAGTGATCCAGTGTGTAAGTCAATTGAAACTCCTGAAAATATAGAAAATATGTTTGTCTTATTTGCTCCGTATATTTGTTCCATATACATGTGAGAATTAAATTTAACCGGGTTTGTTACTGGTTTGTCGATTTTGTACTACATTGTTATTTTTAATTCCAGATACCACATATAATATACACGATGACTAGTCACACTATACAACAACATGAGCTTTGGGAGGAAATTAAGGAACTTGATTATAACCCGATTTAGGACGTCAGATGACTTATTGGTCAGCTCAATCGGTTGTTCTGGAAATTCAAGTGAAAAGAGTATCCAGTCCTGGACAAACAAAGAAGATTAGCTCTGGTTCAGTCACTGTCGGAACATCTTAGTGATATGACACGCCAACTATGGGATCTTTCTAAAGGGCGCATCTCATATTCAAAGATATGCAAAGAATTATTTTATTTAACATGAGATCCTGAAGAATCAGAAGAGGATCTCGAAGAATCTAAGGAGGATCTAGAACTGGATCCTGAAGAATCAGAAGAGGATCCAAAAAAGTGTGTGAAAGATCTAAAAATAGATCTGAATATGGATTTGATGGATAATTCTAAGGCTGATCTTGCCATCATTGAGTTTGAGATGAACGGGATCACGACCGGTCCTAGACCTTGAAGGGTCTGGTGCAAAAAAAGGTGCCTTTTAAATTCAGATAAAAAATAATAAAATCAATTCTATATAAATAATTCATTAATAGAACACATAAACTAAAATCCATAATAATGAAAACATTGTATTCCACATTGCTAATAATGAGTTTAAGAAAATGAAAAAAAACTATTAGAATTAACTATGAAAATTGATCTTGTTGTATTTTTATCTACAAAGTCATCAATCAATCTTTCATAATTGAGTTTTTCTAAAAATTCACTCTCAATCGAAATTATAGTTAATGCATTGAATCTTGTTTGGATCATAGTTGATCTCAAACAAGATTTCAACAACTTCAATTTAGAAAAACTTCTTTTTGCAGATGCAACAGTCACCGGAATGGTTAATAATATCCTGTATGCAATGAAGGAATTTGGGAAACAATTCATTCTTTGTAAAAAAAATTAGTATTTCACTTGCTATTTTTGTTTCATTTAGTAGAATATGTTGTACTATTTTCAGTTCTTGACATAAGTAATCTCCATCCAAATCAAAAACATCATATCATATACCCTTTTTTCTTTATAGTTTCCTTTCAAAATTCTTGCAACGAGCTTTCAAGTCTTCATCAATCAATGAACTCAACTTTTCAGCTATGAAAAGAAATCCAAAAAGATCTTCATATTCCTCATATTGCTCAAACCTTTTCTTCAATGACCCAATTGTTTGATCTACTATGTACAAGAAATAATGCACTCTAAAAGCTTCCTCGGCTGATTCTTGAGGTACTTTGGAAGACTCACATGTACCCTCATCAAAATGTCTTTTTCTATATATCTGTCTTTTTATAGGAAAAACAGGATCAATCTCCATTGTTGAAGCAAGTTCTTTTGCTGTATTAATAGCTTGTCCAAATCCAGATTCTCTATACTCTTCAAAAGAAGCAATTAGCCCCTTAACCATGGTCATAGCAACGTCAATAAGCATGTTTTCAGATTGTAAGCCTTTGCTAACAGTGTTAACTTTACCCAATATGTCATACCAAATAATCATACCCACTAAAAACTCAAAATTTCCAAGTTCAAATGTTGCTAATGACTTAGCTTCACTTCTTATTTTAGAGTCAGTGTCTTTTTCTTCGGCGACTTGAAGTAAAGCTTCTCTGATTTGTTGAGCTTGAAGTACCACTGCTTTTACACTTTCAATACGACTTTCCCATCGAGTGATTGACAATGGCTTGAGAGTTAAACCTTTTACCGTCACATGATCTATCAAAATCTTCCACCTCTTTGTAGAATGAGAAAATATTGTATAAATCCGTTGTACTACACCAAAAAAGTCTTTTGCTTTTCCACAGGAATTTGCAATGTCACAAAGTGTTAAATTCAAACAATGACAGCCACATGGAGTGTATAATGCTCTAGGATTTATATCCAACAGTTTCTTTTGTACGCCTTGATGTCTCCCTTTCATATTTGCCCCATTATCATATCCCTGCCCTCTCACATTATCAATATCAAGATCAAAACTTTTCAACACATTTTGCAGTTCTTCAAACAACCCTTGTCCTGTTGTATCTTCCACTTTTAAAAATCCCAAAAAGTATTCTTCTACTTTCATTGGTACTATAGAAACATCAACACATCTTATAATCAAAGTCATTTGCTCTTGGTTACTAACATCAGGAGTGCAATCAAGTATTACAGAAAAGAACTTAGCTTTTTTAATGTTTTCAAGAATAGAACTCTTGATTTGAGAAGCTAACAAACATATCAATTCATTCTGAATTTTATGGCTAAGATAATGACGTTGTGTATTCCTTTCAATATGCTCCTTCATCACTGAGTCCCACTCGGCAATCATCTCAATAGCAGCCATAAAATTTCCATTGTTATCATCATAAAGCTTCTCATTACTACCACGAAATGCTATATTTTGTTTAGCCAAAAATTTCACAAGTGAAATTAATCGGTGTAATACCTTCCTCCAATGCTCTTTTGCCTTCTTGATTTGATCTTGAATAGCATGATCAATTGTTGTACCCTTCATTAACCTGATACGCAACTCAGACCAACTAGCATAATAATTGATATGCTCAATACTTGTCTCATGTTCTTTAAGTCTGCTACTAAGATGCCCCCAATCACAGTATCCCTCATTTGCTAGTTGACTTGGTTGAGGCCCCCTTTTAAACAACTTGCAACAAAAACAAAATGCTTTATCAAGTGCTTTGGAATAGACCAACCAATCTCTATGATGTTTTTGACCATTTGGCAAAATCCGAGTATAGAAATCTGAAGAGAATCGTCTATTTGATCTATCTTTGGGACCTTTCCCTACTAATACATCTCTTATAGGGCCCTTTTCCACTAAATGATCCTTCCACTTGGGATCTAAATTCTCCCAATTTTTAGGATAAAAAATGTCAAGTGGAATCAATGAACTTGGTTCTTCATTCACTACATTAATAGCATCATCATCACTTTCAGAATAATTACTTTCAAAGTCTAAGTCATCACCACTTTCATTACCTTTAATTTCATTCACATCTCCCTCTATATCATTTTCAATGGCTAAGCCTTCATGTAATTCATTACAATTGTTTTCTTGTTCTTCTTCATTAACCTCAGCTTCAAGTGATGAATTTTTTGATTCTTTGACAACAAATCTGTCGATCGCCTCTCTTTGAGACTTAATAAACTCTTCAACTTTTTTTTTTCTGCTTATCATGATAGATACTTCCTAGTATCAGACATTTGAATTTCTACAAAAATAAATAAATTAAGTTCTCAAACAACCACTTATTATAAAATGCTCATTTTACTTTAATGATGTTGAACTAGAATTAAAAAACTTTTCAGAATCCTCTGAAATTTCCAAACTTTGCATTTCACTTCCAAAAACAATACATTAAATTTCCAAACTAATATTATTCCATTTTTGGTTAGTTCAACCAAAACATTTATTTATTTATTCACTTACAATTCTCATGAGGGTTTGAATTCTCTTTTAAGGAACTATCCTAAGTTCTCATGAGGATTTGGGTTATTCAAAAGTGTATAGTATAGTCAAGTTTTGTGATAAAGCATAGAGATGAATGTTTACATAAAGGATGATAAAATGTTATTAACTCAATTTCCTATGAAAACACACAACATCTAAAATAAAATGATTATTGTACCAGTACATCTAACTAATTGTAGTGAATGCCAATGAATGCAAAATGATAAGGATACAAGAAATGTCATTGAACTACCATTTCAAAGTGGAGCAACAATCTAGTTCATCAACCATGACATTTTTTTTATTTAATGGTAAGTTATCCTTTTTATTGCAACCTTAAACTTTTACCACGAGGTTTGCACATCTACAAAGTGTCAAACAGTGGGGCATCATGAAGGCTTGCTAGTTGCTATGAATGAATTTTCTCAAGGATGGTAAAGTATATGATCAAAATGAATTCCACCAAAATGTTGGATAACTGAATTACTAACCATATTGTGTTACTGTCTGTGTGATATATCTTGCAATACCAAGTATTCATGTATATTTATAGATATATATTCTGACATTCTGTCCCTGTTTTTTCCCTATAATGGCACAATGCCTACCCTTTAATTACATATCTTAATTCCTATTTCCTATAAATCCAAAAACCACATATTTTAGAGGGAAAAAAAACTTTAATTTGAATATGAAACCGGTAATCAATCGAACGCATAATCCAATCAAACATATTTAAGCAACACAATAGATGCATAAATAGAAATAAAAACCTGATACGCAAACCCAATGCTGCGAGAACAACCACGAAGGCCAGAGGTGACTATGATGAATTGCAGAATTGATGATGGCGCTTGAGATCACTAGGGTTCGCGACTTCGCGTGATCGACGTGTTGTTTGCACCCAATAAAGTTTGTCGAGTCTTCAGCGTGGGTGTTGGTGAAAGGTTCAAAGAGCAAACGGCGGAAAATTAGGTTTAGCAGTTTGGGGAATGGGGAAATAGAAGTCGGCGGAGGAAGAAAAGGTTCGTGCGAACCTTTTTTCTCTTTTTGTTTGCACTTTAAAAAAAATGCATAATATTTTATAATTTATAACTACATCCTTTTAATTAAATTATAAGATATTGTTTGGATAGCTTTATGGGTTCCGTAGCTTTGTTATAAAAAATATTAAAAAATCCCTTTAAAATAAAAAAAATGGGGCCTTGTGCGTTGGCACCATGTTGACCACCTCAGGGCCGATACTGATTTTAGGTTCCCGGTGTAGTTGAACCTATAATCCTTACATAGGCTTCTGAATAAGAATCAAGCTGAGAACAAGGAAGTCGAGATGCAAAAGCCGGTCAATGAAATAGGGTTTATGACTTAAGAGAGTATCTAGTTAGCTATACTTTCTATCATGAATACGAAAAATGCTGGTTGAGGAGTGAGGCAGATGTTACATTGTTTTGCGGCCATACTATATAGAGGGATGCCAATGAAAATGGGATTGTATGGATGACAATTGAATGTGAGTAAGTTTGGTTAGTAAAGTAGCTTACTCGGTCCCTTTAACCTGTTGTATTTTCATATTAAAATGTTTTCATGTTGAGATAGCCTAATCAATCAATCATTGCAGGATGGAAGGAATACTGTCTGGCCTCACAACCCCCAAACTGGTTGGAGCTATTGCGTAACGGTTCCTTCTTGGAATGTTCAGACGGAGCCTGGTGCATCCCATGGGAGCTTCCTAAATCCTATTATTGTAATAGTCGCCCTTTTCAGTTACTTTCTAATTCTTCTTGAACATTCCAAATTCAATTTCTTAGAGTTATGCTCCCATAATTCTTTAACATGCTAGTTGCAATTTCTTAAGGAACAAAGTCACTAGATGAATTTTATTATGCATTGATCTTTGCACCATTATCCCTGTATGCCTACAGGAGCTGTTGATGCTATCTTATACTTTTAATCATCTTCAAACATGCCAGTTTCATCCAATTTATTTTCTCATTTTATTATATATTAGAGCTACACCTACACTTAATCACTTCCTCACTGTAGTATTTAAAATTTTCTTCTAGTAATCCCAGATATCTATCTTTCTATCCATCTCTACCAAAAAAAGAAATGGAAGCACGTACAATTTCAAATTGCTTAATTCAATATAATACTTTACTTAAATTGATACATTTTGCTAGTACTCATATGTTCAGGCATAATCTACGAATGGGAATTTGTTAGTTTATTCTGGCATAATCTATGTCAAATTCCTAGTTGATGCAAGGGTCTTAACCATCCAAGTAATAGAGGAGACTGGTAATTGTTGATTTTCATTGTGGTTTTTCTTTTAACTGTAGCCTCGGTCCAGTTAATGCAAATAACAATTATTTTAAACTACCTAAGTTTCTTTTTTAGGTCTTAGCTGTATTTTTACATGAGCTTAAATAGTTAAACCATGGCATATGAAAAAAGTTATTTTCTGTGCCCTTTTCAACCTACTGTCTGTGTATACGTTAGGAATGGTTAGTCTTGAGACAACTTAAAGCTGCTTTAGTTGAAAATCTTGGCTTGGGGACTCAATAGAGACACCAAGGAAGCCTTTTTTGAAATTCTTGTACAATAATGATTTTGAGTATGTTCCAGAGAGAGATTAATTTGGAGCCTTAAAAGTGTGCAAATATATGCTACAACCAGGCAACTAATAGTTTCAGGAGGATACTCTTAGTTATATGTTGTTCCCTGCTTATCTTTAGAATAAGATAAGACTTGCTCAATCTTTTGTTACATGCAGTATTAATTAATTGGACATGTTAGTCTAGAATTGCCTAAATTCTGTACTTTTTGTGTAAAGATTTGCTTTATATGCATGATCAAACAGATAAGATTTCATGTGACTTTTACTTGTTCATTTCTGTTCTTGTTCTCTGTAAAATGACTTTGTCTGATATTGTTAAAATCTTTAATATGAAATATGATCTCAGTTTGCTAAATGATGTGGCACGTAACTTCTTCCATAACTGCCTTTCTTGATTTTAATTTTAACAATATTGAGGAACAGTTTTACAGGATTCACGTGGGTATACAATCCCCAGAAGGTGTTAGCATGAGCCATGAGTTACTACGAAGATTCAGTGACTTTCTGCAGTTATACTCTGTGGTATGATAAGTCATAATTAAGATGTTAAACCATTTGAGATAAAGAGCAAGTATCTCTCCACACTTTATCTTTGATACTTTATTTTGTCTTCTTCTCTATTTTTTAAAAGTCAATAAAAAAATTAATTCTGGAAGATCCTGGTTGATAACACGAGTGTTTTTATGGTGATGCATGAGAGAAAAACAAGTATCCTTTCTTGTATGCTTCTTCACGAATACTGCACCTATCTATTGATTCAGTATATGCTCAAAAATAAAGAAGCAGATGGTGAAAGACTGAAAGTAGCAAAGGCAACTAATAAGCTGGCATCATGGTTGAAGGTTGCTTAAAGTAGCAAGATCTTTTTTAGAGAGATGGAGATGCTTGGAGCAAAATGAATCCTTGCTTGTATTTTTTTTTTCTCTTTGGAAAAAACTGTATTAACCAATTGCAAATCCTTGTTCAGAAAATAAAGAAGCATAAGGAGGAAGTAATAAATGCAACTCATAAGTTGGAAATATATTGAAGGCATTAAGTTTATGGTTTGCAATTTAATTTGTGAAGGCACTTTTTTTGTGAAAAAAATTATATAGTTTCAAAATTTGCAAGAATCATTCCATAACCATTTACTCAAGTCATGTTTACAGCCAGGAAAGCTGATCACTATAATTATGAACCCACTTGTATTTCTCCCATCTTTGGCAATGTAAAATTTTCATTATTAAACATATTTTAGGGTGCTACCAACAGGATTTGTATCAGTGTGACTTTATTATTATTATTTTTTAAATTCTCTTTTCTGAAAATTTTCTCTTGTGATTATATGTTTACTCAAAGCTATGAAATTTTGCATTCATAACTTGAAATTCAATTTTATCAACTCTTTATAATGAATAAGTTTGTAATAATGATGCTGAACAATCACATATTTATTTAATATATGATTTAGAAATTGTTTCCTACATCAAAGTTTTACTTATGTCCACCCATGTTAATGTATTTATGATAAAAATAAAATTCTATATTCATGTGATACCTTTCATGGGACAACTTGTCTCTTTCTTTTAGGATAAGGTTTGATTGTTTCTTATAGCTTCCATATTTTTCTTTGTGCAGTTTAAAAAGACATTTCCCAGAAAAGGTATTCCTATGGCCCCACCAAAGCATGCTTTATTGAGAATTAATTCCAGTCATGTGTTCCTAGAAGAGGTATAAATGTATGATTTTTCTAATGACGAGTTTCATTGTTGCATTTGTGAAAACTATTTCAGTTTGTAGACTGCATATTCAACAATAGTTGAACTGTCATCGATGTCATGATTGTGCCTTAACACACTTACCATAATAGTTGCCTATTTAATTTTCATTGCCTTTTCCCCCTCAGCAGAGAAGGTATGCTTTGGAGGAATGGATGGGAAAGTTACTTTCTGACATAGATCTTGCCAGAAGTGCACAAGTAGCTGTTTTTCTTGAATTAGAAGCTGCTGCAAGGTCAGGTAGGCCATAACAACCACCTCTAAGTTTCTTGATGTTTGTTTTGCTGCGCATGCTACTATATTGTGTTTCATTGAAGAAGGAAGTACCCTGTTTTAGTTCAATTTTGATGATATCAAGCAAGCTTATTTGCATCTGCTTACTTGTGTATGCAGCATTTCAATGTGTAAATAATGCTACAGAATCGAGCTCTTCAACTGGTACTAATGCCACAAACCCACTGTCTCTAGCTAAACCTACTTCAAGTGTTTCTGTTGCTGACAATTCAACAGCTATATCTAACTTGCCTGATGCTTCATTGGATAGTTGCTATAACAATGCAAATGATTCATCAGACATTGCTACAGAAAGAAAAGGAATGATTCAAGTTTCTCAAACTAGTGCTGAAGATGTATCATTGTTGGTTCATGATCATTCTGTAAACGTAAACGTAATAAATGACATCATAGGCGGATCATTCTTCGATCAGCCAGAAGATTTCAGTAGGGGTAGTAAGTTGAATGACAGAAAAGAGTATCTTGTTCCAGAGAGAGAGATAGTTGATGCCAGTTCTTCAAGGGACGGAATGGAGTTTATATCAGATCAAGACCATGATACTCTTCCCAGTCATGCTCGTAAGTTCTCCACTGAAAGCTTCGGGAGTGATATAAGTTCTACAAGGGGCAGTGAACTATCATCTGCTGGAGTCACAAATTCAATTTGGGATGGTTCCCCTGATGCTTCTGGCGATGCTGAAGTAGTAAATGCCACAGATGGCTCAGGGACACAAATCCTTGAAAATTCACGAATTGTTCTTCCATTTGATCAAAGGCAGAAGTTAAGTAGAGTTCTTGTAGGAATGCAACAAAGGTTAGCAACAGCAAAAACAGATATGGATGATCTTATAGCTCGTTTGAACCAAGAAATGGCTGGGAAAGAATATCTTAGGACAAAGGTACATCTCTCGACATTACTTAAAGCTTGCTTTCTTCTGATTACGTGCCAGAGTCAATATTTGAAGAGTATAGAATTTAAGTTGTGAAAGGTTTTAGGCTGAGTAGAGTAAAGAGAAAATATATAGACCGTTAAGATAAGAGATGACAATAACTAAGGGTTTTGAATATTTAGGATATTTTTGCAAAAGGATGGAAGGATTGAAAGATGTCTTACGTAGAATATAAATAAGATGGTTGAAATGGAGGATTGCATTAGGTGCTCTTTGTTATCGTAAAATACCTATAAGACTTGAGAAAGTTTTATAAAACCACAGTTAAATGTATTCATGAGCAAAAAATGAGAGTTGCATAGATGAGGGTGTAGTGTGGACTTGCAAGGATGAACACGATGAGAAATGAATATTAGAGAGAAAGTCGGGTTGCACCTATTATGGAAAAATTAGACACGTTTAAGATGATACAAATATGTACTTAGACGATCAATAAAGCTCCAATTAGGTGATGACAATATGACCCAAAAAAAATTTTGCTTAGCAACAAAGGTGTCTAAATGATGATATAGTCGGGGATAAAGTTTAATGGCATAGAAGAATTCATATAGCCGACCTCACCTAGTGGGATAAAACTTAGTTGTTGTTGTACTACACATGCTATACTAGTAATGGAACATAAGCTTTGGATTTGAAATCCACAAAGTTCTCCAAGATAGCTATTCTTTTTCACTATACCCTGAATGATTCTTGTTTGCTTATTTCCGAATCATTATGTATCTTGACTTATTTCTCATTGTGTTTTAGTTTTAGATCATTGTAACTCTTTTGGATGATTTAGGTCAAGGATTTGGAGGTTGAAGTGGAAGCCAATGAACAGAAAGGTAAAGAAAACTTGCAACAAGCCATCTTAAATGAAAGAGATAGGGTCACACAAATGCAATGGGATATGGATGAATTATACAGGAAGTGTTCAGAGATGGAGGCGAAGCTCATGATTGAACAAGTGCAGTCTCTGTGTGATGCTTACTGTTGTTATGATGTTTTATGATTTTTTAAGTTTTATGTTCCTATTTTTATCTTCGCTTTTTGCAGAATGAAAGAAATTGTTGTGAGTTAGAGAAGGAAATTGCTAATGAAGAAAAAGAATCCTTGCAACAGGGACTGGATAGTAATCAAGAAAAATTAGATAATATGCGAAAGCTGATGGAGGAACTGGAATTGAAATCAAAGGCCGATATCAAAGTCCTTGTCAAAGAAGTGAAAGTTCTGAGAAAATCTCAAGCAGATCTGAAAGAAATGTTGAATCAGTCCTTAAAAGAAAAGACTGAGCTAGAGGTAATTAAGATGTAAGTTCTTCTACGGTTGCTTAGTTCTTGATCTTATTTGTTCAACTTTTACATTTGATCCAGGGAATTGTACTCGAGGAAAAACAGAGATTGTCAAATGCAAAATCAGCGAACGATACTCTTCTTCACGAATGCCGAGTTTTTCGTGATCGGTTTCAAAAATGCAGTGTTAGTTTTCTGACTGATGAGGAAGACAAGTTCGCTACTACCTCGTCGTCACTCTCTGATGCCTATGATCTTTTGGCAACATCAGATAACAGGATAAATCTCCTTCTCGCTGAGGTATCTTTTCACTATCATGTTACTTTTCTGTTTTTTCTTTCATGAATTAGAAGATTAATATTAGTAGAAATGTTAGATGCTTAAGTTGGCTAATTCAATCTTCTTGTCTTTTTGGGGCCATTTTCTTGCTAACCAAATACTGACATCCGGATGTTTTTCCCTTTCCAGGCTCATCTCCTTGCACCAGTTGCGGAGGCCAGGGGGAGCGAGGGTGTGCGGAAGCACCCCCTTGC
>JBAMIB010100585.1:0-14365 GCA_037177415.1 Kaempferia rotunda
TACAATCCCTCAGCACTCGTCCTCGTCCGACCAACCTAGACCTAGCCTTCTAGCCATCCTCCATCAGCCTTGCGTCCTTCGGATGCCTCCCCATCCTTCGCGCCTTGCCTTCTGGATGCTTCCATCAATCTCAGTCATCATTGTCGGATCTTCCATTTTGACTTATGCTGCCAAGACTGCACACTTGGACTTTACGCTGCCAATACACATTGCCAAGCCTATGATTGGACTTACGCTGCCAAGACTACACACTTGGACTTTACGCTGCCAATACACATTGCCAAGCCTATGATTGGACTTACACTGCCAAGACTACACACTTGAACTTACGCAGCTAATACACACTTGGGCTTTCCTTCTTTGCCAAGCTCACTCTTGGACTTCACCTGCTGTACCTATATCTTGCATACTCACAATGCATATCAGATACAACAATAAACCTAACTTAAACCTTTTCCCAAACATCAAAACCAAGGGCATCAAAATTGCTCCAACACCCTCTAACATGTAGCTCGTATATCACTTGTTCACGAAGAGAAGTATTAGGCAAACAAAGTCGAGTTCCCTTAAAGAGATAATCACCATGCAGAGAAAAATCTGAGAAATTTCCATGCTGTCCTGCAATTAAATCAGCAAATATGATGAAATCTTTGCACAACTGATAGTCTTTCTTAAGTATTTCAAATCCCATCACTTGTATTGCCATAGAAGAAAGGATATATACCACTTTACTAAGTGCATCAGCTGCTTTGTTTCCAACTCCAGATTTGTGTTTGATTACAAAGGTATATTCTTGTAAGAAAGAGATCCATTTCCCATGTCAATGACTTAATTTTTGTTGAGAATTGATATATCGAAGAGCTTGATAATCAGAATATAGAGCCTCTTGTGGAAGGAGGTAGTATCGCCAATAATGCAAAGCTTGAACTACGACATAAAATTCCTTATCACAAGTGAAATATCATTGTTTCGCCTTATTCAATTTCTCACTAAAATATGCAATAGGATGCCCTTCTTGACTTCATACGCCTGTGATTCCGACATTAGATGCATCACATGCCACTTCAAATACCTTTGAAAAGTTTGGTAGTCAAAGAATAGATGCTTCAATCAATCTTTTTCTTATTTCTTGAAAAGTTTGTGAAGCTGTGTTGGTCCAAACAAATGAGTTTTTCTTCCTGCAATCAGTTATAGGGCCATAATAGTGCTGAAATTTTTGATGAAGTGCCTATAAAATGTTGCTAGGCCATGAAAACTTCTTATTTCTTGAAGTGTCCTAGGCAACGACCACTCTTGGATGACTTTTACCTCATCAGGATCGGCCTCTAATCCTCTAGAGGAAACCATGAAGCCCAAGAATATCAAGAATATTACAGAGGAAGTCATAAAGGAACATTTATTTAAATTTATATATAGCTTCTCTCTACAAAGAATCTTCATGACTTGTTGCAAATGGATAAGATGATCTTTATTCTCGCTGAAAATTAAGATATCGAAATAAACAAGAAATTTTCCAATAAATGGTTGTAGTACCTGCGCATAAATGTGCTAGGAGCATTGGAAAGACCAAAATGCATGACAAGCCATTCATAAAGGCCATCTTTATTTCTGAAAAATGTTTTCCATTCATCTCTTGGCCTTATGCGTATTTGATGATACCCACTTTTCAAATCAATTTTTGAAAAGATATAAGAACCCATCAATGTATCTAGCATATCATCAAGGCGAGGAATTGAGAATCGATATTTGATAGTGATCTTATTGATCGCACGACTGACAATGCACATGCGCCAGCTACCATCTTTTTTTGGTGTTAACAATACAGACAACACATGGGCTTAAACTTTCCTGCCCGAAACCCTTGGACAATAATTCTTCCACTTGCTTCTTTAATTTTGTTTGATCACTTGGATTCATTCATAGGCTTGTAAATTGGGTAGTTGTGAACCTGACACAAAATCAATAGCATGTTGAATTTTATGCATAGGTGGAAGCTCACTAGGTAATTCTTCCGAAGCCACATCAGAAAAGTCATTTAATAGCGTATTGATTTCTGACGGAAATAAAGCAACTTTAGGAGCATATACTTCTTTGATTATAAGAGCGCATATATAGTAGAATTTTCTCTAATTTTTATTTTGTTAGAATGCGAAGAGATTTTCCTCTATTACTAGTTGTATTTCTTCATTTCATTGGTTTTAATAATACTTTCTTGTTGTTGAATAGGAAAGTGTGTGTTCTGCTTTCCATAATGATGCACATCTCGATCGTATAGCTAAGGTCTCTCAAGATGTATACGAGTTACTTTTATAGGAATAATATCACATCAAATAGTCATTATAATTTTCACAGGAAAGATAATTTTCACATGAAAGAGAAATAAGGCAGCATTGTGTTATTGGAATAGTTGTGTTATCGATCCATCCCACCTTGTATTGCTGGGATGTGGCTGCATAGGAAGCTTGAGGCGCTCTACCATAAATGTTGGGACAACCATCATACAACTTTCTCCATCAAAATGATAACCTTTTGTGCTTGATTCCCACAACGAACCAACATCTGAAAAATAGATGTCTGTCGCGAATTTTCACCTTCGGCTTTTGGAGCAGAGTAAGAATAGACCTTGCCAAAGAAGTGTTTTCATCTTCTTCCAAATCATCTTCAATATAAACTCCATAATCAAAGGAATTTTCTTCTCCTTCTGTTTTTTTTTTTAATTTTCAACGTCATTTTCATGCTCTATCCCAATATGTAGATTATTTTTAGGACAATAATAAGCCATATGACCCGGTTGCTAACATTTGAAACGTATGCTATCCTTGTTCTTTAACTCGGTTAGTTTCAAAGGCGATTTAGAGTCACTTTGCAGATTAAATGAGTAAAGAATCATTTCATGAATTCTTTTATTCATTGTCGAAACTCCAGGCTTCTTACCCAATGAATAACTCAAATACTCCTTCATATCCAAGGTAACTTGGAAAGCTTGTTCTAGGCTGTAAAGTGATTGTCTTAATAATTCCCTTCTGATTTCAGACCTTAATCCAATTTTAAACCTTGCAAGAGTTTATCTAGGACAATTTGGCTCCTTGTCTTTAACTCATCAGACTTTTGCATATACTCAGTCGCAAATAAGTGATTTTGCTTTAAATTAATAGGCTGATCACATAATTTGTCATAGTAATTTGTAGGCAAATACTTCTCTCGTAGCTTGGCTTGCATCTTCTGCCATGAGTTGATTGATGGTTGCCCTAATCTGCTTCTGTTTGATTCTACACCGGTCTACCATACTTTTGCTAAACTCATGAGCTTCATTCTAGCAAACCCGATTCTTCGATCATCAGACATGTCGTACCTGTCAAAATATTCTTCTATTGCTGCAAGTCAATTGGAAAATAAAGTGGGGTTCACTTTTCCTTCAAAATCTGACACGTCAGTTCGAACCTTATTTATGATATCTTCAACAACATCTTAGTAATTATTTTCTGCCTCAAGAAATTCTCTATTCCACTCAGAAAAAGGTTCCTGATGTTGGGGCGCTGGAAATCCTTCTTGAATCAAGTTGTTTGCTTGAGATATTTATCCTTGATCTCCTTGGACTTGATCACCTTTAGATTGAGAAATCACGGTTTCAACACCAGTTAGACGAATTTGCATGCATCAAGTTGCTCCATCATGCGAATAAGTAACTCATCAAGTTGATTATTAGTCAACTTTCCTCATCTTGTAAACATATTAAAGCCCTAAAGCTCTGATATCAAATAGTGCATCAATAGAGGAGATTGAGTGTTGGGTAGTTCGGAGAGTAGAAATATGGAATAAAGTGGTAAGGAATGTAGAAACTTAGGGATCACACCTAAGGATTCCTAGGCATCACACCATAGGAGGATTGTATCACACAATCAAAGAGAATTCTCAAAATATTGATATATCCCCAGCATTACAACAATACACACATTTGTACTAGGACTCACAAAGGACTCAAGCAACATAAATGCTAATAGATGAATTCATTCAAAACACAAAAGACTCTTAAAGAAACATAGGAAACTTAAAAAACTCATAAATATGTTACAATTTTTCAAGTATGGGAAATTAAAACAAATTGGAATTGTTGGTCATTTTACGCTCACTCTTGACTTCAACCCTTAGGAATTGATGAACTTTATATCATTTCCCAAATAAGTTTATCAAGACATGCCGAATTAATAGTGGAGTTTTAGAATCTTTATTTCTGTGCTTATAGATTTTTAATGGAGTTTGCCACTTGTCTCAATCATCTTGTTACATCTTCCTTGTATGCGCTACTTCTCTAGTGTACAAGATTGATTTCTCAGTGTCCAAGACCGTTTCTCTTAAACATAATAATTAGTTGCAAAATGATGGAACCTAACTTTGATATCATTTGTCACGGGCTTAATTTAATTTTAGCAGCATTTGCCAGTGCGACACTTAGATAACTTATTCCGCAAAGTTGCTAAATAAGCCTAACTCGCTAGTGACCTACACAAGAGAAGCTAAGAGGGATCGACAGGGTTTGAGTGATTAGTAATTAAAGAGTGTTTATAATTCTTGAGCATGATTTACAAGTGAAGAGAGATAGTTTTAGGTATCTCCCTCTTAAATAGAATTAGGATCAATTTGATCTAATAATATACATTACATGTTTAGAAATATCCTATAAATATTTAAATATTTTTATGATGAACAGTATTTGTCAATATTTTCATGGCAAGAAGATCTTAGAGATGCTATTTTCATGGTATTTTCGTTGTCATCGTCGTTGCTGGTGCTTTTATCTTGAACTATGTTTATGAGATTTGCAATTTTCTTCATTATATTCTTAGGAAATGATTCTGACTATTTACTTTGACTTTGTAATTGCTAGAGTTTTAATTGGGACTGGACGGGTTTGTATTGAGACATTGAGACCATTAGCTTATAGCCTTCTTGCAGAAATGGTACACTATGTTCGGGGGGAGCTTTCTCTTTCTCAGGTTTGTTAGTTTGTTCAACTTGTATTACCTTGCATACTCGCTAATGTTTTATTTATCACAATATTTCTCATGCGGAGAGAGAAACCCAATTGGTGAGGGGAAAAAATCCACAACCCTTTAATAATTGATAATGAGTAGTTTTATCATGATGAGAAGCAATTGTGTCATGGCATCCAAACCAATTCTGCTAGTTTTAGTTTGTCGTCCGTAGTAGTATTTGGCCAAAATCACCATGGGAGCTCTAGTTATAATTCATACATTATTCATTGAAATTTAGTGACTCGTATAAAGTACTTGAGGGTTAGCTTTCTATATATAAGGAAAATAGCCTAGATAAAAGCTATCCAAGATGCTATTTACTGGCGTTTCCTTGAGTGGAAATGACAGGATGCAGGGAAGCCATTGGGAAGTTATTACCTCAGTTGCATTCCATTTTGCTTCTGCCCAAATCAGGTCTAAAATGTTAATCATGTGGTTTTGCCTCAATTTTATATCGCCAAAGTTTTTTTTTTGGTGTTTTAAAGCATTCAATTTCAGAAAATAGAAAATTTCCTTTCTCTTTCCTGCTAAGGAATTACAGATTAGGAAAATACTTCCCTACACAATTTTCCAATCTCTTTTCCCTATCTCATTTCTTTCCTTAACTTTTACTCCTGCTCATATCTGATCCTAGAAAAAATGTTCTGAAGAAATTCAATGAGATATTGATAATCCCATTATAAAGCCAGCAAGTTGGCAATGTAATTGATATTCCTTTTTTTAATAAAGTCAGGAGCTAGATTGTTGTTATTTTATGTGGTGTATCTCATCTCATCATATAAAAAATTACTAATCCTTCATATGTAAAAAAATATAAGGAAGCATTTAATTAAAAAAAAAACCTTTTTTGATATTTCCATTTCTTCAAGATGTTCATCCTAAATTCCAGTACAGTTGTTTTAATACATCGACATACTTGTGTTTAGAGAACGATACTGGCTACAGATATTTTTTTTCCTCCAAATTTGTTTCAAATTTAACCTTTATTTTTTTTAAAGGATATTTCTAGAAAGTTGTACTTATTGGTTCATTAGCACTGATTTAGTGCGCTCTTATTCTGATTTCCTGAGAGCCACTAGCTGTATAGTCAAAGAGTAAACGGTTTTCCTACTCCTAACGGTCTATCTAATTCCATTGTACATTCTTTAATTAAGAATGAAATCTAATCTGCACAAGTTGGATTGAAACCTGCGACCAGTCAGTTAATAGCATACCACTCTGTCACCGAGTTACTGAGAAAAATAGAAGATTCGACTTGATAGAGTGTCTCATATTCTCAACCCATGAAGATTATAAGTCTCAAGCTTCCTTAAATCATTTCAGATATTTATGTGGATTTTTGTCTTATCTTCTTGCTGCTCCCCATATGATTGTATTTGACTATCTCAATAACTATATCAGAATCAATGTTGTAAATGATGATAGGCGGTGGCGGGGTGGTTAATAGTCCGCTTCGGCTGCCTAGGCGGTTGAATTTATTTTACTATTTTTTATACATAATAGTATAGATGATCATTATTCTTTATAATATTTAATTTTTAATAAAATATATTAGTTAAAATTTTAAATTTTATTCTAAATATTTAAAAATAAAAAAAATATAATTATACATACATAATATATTAATGGGATAATTTTATTAGGTTTTAATTAAATCTATTTAAACAATCATAGCTAGGAGATGATTAAAATTATTAACCTAAAGTAATTGAATTAAACTCTAACTTACAACTTACTTGCATACCCTATTTCGGCCGGGCGACGAGTTTGACGCATCGTCGGGACTGCACGATGAGTTTGGATGCATCGCCGCGTCTCGGCGACGCCTCCGAGCCCGTCGGCCGTCACTGGTCGGGCGACACCTCCAAGTCCGTCAGCCGTCACTGGCCGGGCGACACCTCCAAGCCCGTCGCTAGGTTCAGACAACACCTCTGGGCCACACTATGGTGAAAGAAGGTGATTTACCGCTTAAAGCACCACCTCAGCTTGAGGCGGCGTGGTTGATGCCCGCCTCCCGCCTAGGCAGCACCTAAGAGCCGCCTCGACCGTCATTTAGAACACTGCCAATAATTAAAGAAAATTAGATTGAGTGAGGCATTTTCCCATCTAGAAACTCCGCAAAAGTTTGATGGTTACTATTTTTAAATCAAAACACTTGCCCATCATAGTGATATCCTTTCAGATAGAATTTCAATTAAGTAGTAAAACCAAGATATCCTTTCAAGTTTCCATAAGCCTTGGATCTCTTGTGATTATTTCAATTAAGTGGTTATTATTTTTAATAGGTTTATCTCTTGTGATTGTGAAATATTTTGTAAGGTAAGCTTTTGGTGTTGTGATTTACAGGTGTTAATTTAAACACTTGTTTTCAGTTGCATGTTACATATATGATATATTCAACATTGCTGATTATTATAGATTATCATAAATTGTGTTTATTGTTACACATATTTTGTATACACCCAAAGAAGCTTACACCCTATATTGAATAGTGATTGACATATAAAGAAATTTCAAGTTATTAAAACAACACTGAGTTATTTAAGCAAGTTGGAGATTTGTGTTTTGTCATATTTATTTAATTTTCTGATAAAATTGGACGGTGAATATTTGAGCAACTCACAAGTAGTCTCCAAGCATGAGAGAGCCTTGAAATGAAAAAGGTATATCTAGGAGTGCAGCAACAATAATCTTCTAATTCTAAGGGGGTGCTTGGTTAGATGATATGGGAATGAGGAATGGGAAAGGAATGAAAAGTTGGCGTTTGATTTAGGGAATTAGTGGTGGGTCCCAAGGAATCAATCCCCTAAATAGGGGAATGAGTCATTACTCAGCAAAATGGGAGGAATGAAAACTCCTTCATTCCCATTCTCCACTTCTATTAATCTCATTCCAATTACCATACCCTTCAATTTACCAAGCACCCCCTAAGTTATAATTATATTTGTATCTTTTATTGTGTTAATTATTCCTTGTTTCTAAATTAGATGGCTCTAGTAGTAATATCAACTCTGCAATGGTCAACATGGTCAGGATAGAGAATTGGCTAAGGGATAGCCTCTGAATCAGCAAGTCTTGCTTAGCAAATAAGAAACTTGCATATTAAGAGAGAAGCCTTAAAGTTAGAAATAGAAATCAAACTTACAAAAGCATCACCAAAAGCTTCAACAGCGTGAAGCCTTTCTTCATGCATATCTTCTGTCATAATTGGTGCATCCTAGAATCGACGACATAGAAAGCACATTTAACAGATGAGAAGTAAAGCTTTGATGTGTACAACTGTACAAAAGAACCAAGATGAAGAGATAACCTGTGTGTATGGAGCATGCATCTTTTGGCACGAACACAACAACATCATTGAACCGACAACACCAGCTGATCCTTTCCGTTGTAGATTTGTTGATTGTAAATTAGGATATTCTTCTGTATTAGTGTGTTTTTCAGAAGTTGAGGAAGATAATTCAGAATCTTGATGCCGAAAAGTTCTTGGGTGACTGTCACAAAGTTTTAAGTAATTTAAATCTGTTGATAATGAACCATAAACAGGTTATTGCGACCATAGTGTGAGAGTTTTAGAATAATAATTTTAAACTTAATGGATCTAAACTCAAAGGAGCCAAAGAAAGGGTGCACCTATCTCGTGTCACAAAGTCTAAGACGTATCTAAAAAAGAAGCTGGAAATGTGGAAAGCCTAGGAGAAGCTGTTCTGAAAGGACTTGAAGAATTATGTTCTAAAAAATCAAAACAAAATCAGATTAGTTTTAAAATGGACCACAAAAAAGAAAACCTCAAGCAATGTTACTGAGAGCATGAAGTCTTCCCTATTATGAGTATCCAGATTCGATAAAGACAAGAACACTAGCAAAATTTGATACTGGAAGAACTTCATGGTTCTGAGATGCAGTTTTCCTTGTTTCCTGAGAATCTAGAAGAAGACCTCACTAATTGGGAGCAAACATGCAGAGGAACACTGTGGTTGCGCTGCTAGGAGTGGATGTGACCAAGCACATGGATTTCTCCAGTGAGCTTATGCAGTAGTGCAAGAGAAGGTTATTTGTTCTTTCCCTCTGGAAAAGGCTCCCTGTCGGATTAGGTCAGGAACACCAGAAGAGGAGAAAGCTATTAGATCAGACATGAGAAGTTAGGTTCTTTTATGGGAACTGGGAAGGAAAAGGAACACGAGGCTCTAATACCATGTTAATTTTAGGGATGATAACACTCTTAGGAATTTCCATCTACCTCAATACAGATTGTAATTATTTCTAATTTGCATTTACAACCCTCAGATTGGTATATTACAATTGAGATATGTGTATTTACAATTTGGTCCTCATCAATTTCCAACACAACATCCTAGAAAAAAATGTCATTTCAACCCTCCACCACTAACAGAATTCCTCTCCTAGCTACAAAACCATGTAAATGTTGCCTCCCTCACCAGAAAAAAGGTGCTATTCTAGATCTACGAGGACATTAATCCTATTTTATAAATCTGAATTCTAAAAAGAAGGCATCTAATTAAACAATATTGGTTGGTTCATAAGGTGTCAAAGATTCAATATATCCAGTCCTATTTTCGGGTGCAAACAAATGAATACATAAAGTAGTTAAGTAATCAACAATATGACAGGAAGTGTATACAAAAAGTTGGAATGAACATGTGGGAAATAAATTTTAGGAAAACTTTGATCCTAATTAAAATCCAAGTCAGTGTTACAATCCATGAATATATATTTTGGAGCAAGTGGGTTTGCATAGTGCACTTATCTTTCTGATTGCACAGAAGCTCTTGTTATAATCAGAAATTATTTGAAGGTTATCCACTTACAGTCTGGATGCTAAATGCTCAGGAAATGTTTTATGACAACGAATGTAAAAGCAAGACAACAGTGAGTGCAGATCTTACCTGTCATTTTGATCTTTCACAGATTTGGATGGATAAGCTGCAGCATTTACCTGTATTTCAAGCTCAGGAGTGCTATTATCCAATCTTAACTGACAAAGACTAAAAAATCCAGGAAATAATGGGTCACCTTTTCATCATAAATATGGTTCACATTTTCAGTGCTCTTGTCAAAGTCATGGCTTGATTTCTTCTCAATGCATATTGCAAGCTGGAAAAAATATGAAGGAAAAGTGAGGATCACAATTTCTAAATGCATATTGTTAGAGTTTCATTTTCCAAATGAAAGTTGTATATGCCAACAATGAATTGCACTATTAGTGATTATTATAAAGTATCTACTGATAAGGTAAATTTTCATATTGCATTCACAAATTTAATTTTTTTCATAACATTTATTTCAAAAGCATTAATATTTAGTGATATGGTAAATTTTCATAATGCATTCACGAATTTAAAGTTTTTCATAGCATCAATTTTACAAGCATTAACATCTTTATATCTATTTTACTCAGAAATATTCTGAGGAAAATAATTACCATGCTTGTCCTACCAACTTATTTATGCATTAGTTTAATTTTCAAATTACAAGATATGTTAATTTACTAGATATTCGAGCACATGCCTGGGTATGATGACTTTAACACATGTTCTATTTTTGTGAATCCATCCTCAACATTAATGCATTCATGCCTTGTGACTATTGTGCCAAGCGGACATTATTTTCACCACCATGATAAGCTAGAGCATTTTCTTTTCCATTGGAAGGGCGACTAAAAGGGAAGGAAATGAAGTCACAACTCAGGAAAAAATAAGGTGCACAAATTTCTTACTCAATGGAAGGCACATCCAAACAACAAGATGATGAATACTTGATGTTATGTAAAGGGAAAGACTTAGATGATTTTATTGTTCTTCCTTACACATTCGAAATGTTGACTTGCGCACTACTAGCTTGGAGTCGAATTCAGTGAGGGAGAATGATGCAAATTAGGAATTGATTTTATTTTTAAAAATTTTAAATTGTAATCAATTTTAATAATTGTCCTATTTTAGATGCTTAATGTCTTTTTTAATTTGGCAACATTATTTTTTTAATTTTGTTAGAGTTTAATGAGTATCTTTTAAGTAAGTGGGTATTTGTTACCCCATTTATTTTATTTTATTTTATTTTTAAATTTTAGTTGGATTGGAGCCTCTAAAGGACTCAAACTCCCCCTTTATACTTAACCTTTCACCAATAATATTTTCTATTCAACAAATTCATCGTTGTAGAAGCTTGGTGATCTTTCAACAAATAATATTTTCTATTCAATAAATTTATCATTGTAGAAGCTCAATGCTTCATGTTCATCTCCTTGCAGCTTGGTGTTGCACCACTAGCAGTAAATGGTGATCTTATGTATTTATATATACTTCTATAAGGAAATAAGTAAGTAACAAAGGAGAGTGCAGCTAAAAGCTAAGGAGTTTTAGTGGTATAGATAAGCAGAAAATGGTTGTGACTCGACTAACATTGTGAAAGACTCAGTTGTTTCTTTCTGGCAAAATATAGAGGGACAGAGCACAAGTTGCTCAGATTCTTTTAAGTTACACTGAATCATTGATAGTGAACAATCTATTAACTTCTCTTCAAATGAAAAAGGTATTATAACCAAAGGAAAAAAAAATTGTCTGGATGTCCATTCAGCATTCAGGCAATGGAATAGCAGATGGGATGTGAACTCTCCAGGACGTTTTGGCCGTGAGAGAGGTAACAGCTCACCACAGTGCTCTATCTCGAGATACTAAAACTAACTCAACACTACTTTTGTAGTGAGGATACTGTGAATCAACCATTAAGTTATAATTCACCCAACCTGATCTTCTGGTCGGCCATAGAGAATTGCCCAGTTTTCATGTGATCGAGCTGCTGAGGAATGCATATGGGGTATATGTGGCACAATACAAATTCCATGTAAAGTTTCCATATTCATCTGGATGGGTTATCTCGTATACTTCTAAAGTCTGTGTGCTTGCAGAGAAGATCTCAGGTAAGAAAATGGACCATAGCTAAGTGAATGAGTGAATATGAACACTGAAACACCATCATGCCAAAAAGGATTCCTCTTCCATCTCTAATGACATGATAAATGAAGAAGTGATGTAACATCACAATTTTCCAATCTCCAGTAGAAGTATATGTCATTGCGTAGAAGATGTGCAATGGTTCAGTGCATAGAGTTAAGGGTCCATATTATTCTATTTTGCTGAGAACCTCCAATATTTTGCTAATAAAGCCCACTTATGAATCTCCAGATTGATATCCTTTAAACCTCCTCCAGCACGGTCATTCTACCTGCCTTGGCAAGGAAAGAAAATGCATGGACACAATGGGTTTAGCATTTTTCCCCCGCCTTCAATACTAGTGGTTTCTAATAAGGCAATTATTGGTATTTAGTAGCAATAATTCACAAAAGAACAAACCCTAAATTTGTGGATTGTGTTATTTAGCAGAACAGAAGGTTTTAAATCTCAGTTTAGAGCTAGTGCCACGTTGAGCTATGGAAGCATAGCATAGCAACTATGCTTTTAACTAGACACAAATTTTAACCTGTTTGAGTCCTGTATGCCTAGGAGACACTTTATCATACACATGCCTCAAACCACCACATGGCATAATACTTGTAAAAAGACCAACTAATAGTTACGTGCATTAGGATAACAGAAGGAGGATTATTATAAACACTTACGAACCTTCAAATAGCTGATTGGAGGTCACCTACATGAATGACTTGGTTCTTTATTTTCTCTTTTGAAAATATAGTTAAAATAAAATCTTATGCGTGCTAAAAGATTAATTTTTAATATATAAGATAGAACAAAGTGATGTAAGATGTATTTTAGAGGTGATAAAAGAAACAAGTCATGCACATAATGATAAAAGAAACAAGTTATGCAAATCACTATGTGCATTCAAAATTATGCCGCAGAAAGGTCGAAGTGTATAACAGTGCCAATGTTTTCTAGTAAATTGATATGCTAAAGTAGATAGGGAAGGGAAGAATTCTAAGTAATGTTAATTGTAAAACATATGGCCTTTACCATTTGCAACTTCTGATGTATAAGACAAGTAGATAAGTCAATGCTTGAATCCTTTGGCATATTTGGCAAGGGTTGTGACTCATCCCAGCACCAGCGAATTTCACGAACAAATTCAATCCAGAGGGATGCTATAGCTATATTAACAACAAAGCTATTATTCAGATTAATGTAAACTATATAAATATATGATTGAATTCAGAATTAGAATGGAAGTCAAAGGTAAATAAAAATTCTTAAAGCAACAAAGTTCACAAATAAAACTACAAATTGTATATTCTATGAAGAGTATGTAAATGAGATCAGATAGAGATGCAAACCATGTATGTTACAACCACCAAACCAAAGTGAATGTAGGCAAAACTGAGCAAACAATGATTCTAGAGGTGCGCCTTTGACTGCACGACAGTTTTTATTTTCAAATTTTAGAGCCAAGCTTCCACCTGGAGGTAGGACAGAATATCAAATTTATACAATGAAATACACATTAGAATCATTTAAATATTATACACAGTAACTAAAGCATGTTATAGGAAACCACAATAATCATTTTTTGGAATCAATCACAGTTGTTATCTACTCAACTATGAAAGTTTCCCAATTCCTTTAGACAAAGATACCACTGTGCATGTCTCCATCCTAATCCTAGATTAGAAACCAAACGAAATTGAACTTACTATAGTGATTGTTGATCAGTGACCATTGAAAATTGTGGTAAATTGAGTACGTAATTTGACTGAGATGTCAAATCTTATGGGACCCAAACCCTAGTGATATTGCAATAATCTGGTCACAGTTGAACTCTAACTCGGCAAACACTCCATTTTTCCTTATTGCATCTTTGCTTGAGTCGTTCATATTTACCTTTTGACTCCATAACAAGCAGTTGTTTATATCAAGTTTAATTTACCTTATCATGCTTATGATGATATGAGATTAGAGATCTCACGGATGCACATTTAGAATTATTCTTCTTTTATTGCTATAGAGTTACTTGTGCTAACATGACATATGAGATGTACGCACACTAACATGGTAATCTGTTTGGATAATTGTATTGCATTGAGAGAGATATGAGTTAGCCCTACAAGTGATGAAATTGAATCTATGATGGTTAGGCCCTACAGTCACTATTTGGGGATCATAAGATCATACAGTGTTCTAAATGGCGGTCGAGGCGGCCGTCTAGGCGCTGCCTAGGCAGGAGGCGGGCATCAACCGCACCGCCTCAAGCCGAGGCGGTGCTTTAAGCGGTAACTCCCATTATTTCACCACTGTGTGGCCCATAGACGTTGTCCAGACCTAGCAACAGGCCTAGAGGTGTCGCCCGACCCAACAATGGGCTCG
>JBAMIB010100687.1:0-14363 GCA_037177415.1 Kaempferia rotunda
AGCAAGATTTCAAATTTGAGCTTGAACTCAGCTCAACCATTTATTCATGGGCTCGAGCTCGACTCGCAAAATGAAATCAAAATAAATCGCACACGCTGAGATTCAAACCTTCAACTTTAAAACAACTTAATGAAATCCTCTAATTATAAGAACTTATACAACTTATTAATTTTATTTTAAGTAGTACTATTTTAAATATTTAAATATTAAATTAGTCTGGCTCGATAAAGTCCTCAAGTCAATAATAAATGAGCTTGGGCTTGGTACGAATGTTAAACGAGCCGATTCAAACTTGGTCAACTTTGAGCTTGAGTCGATCTTTGATCGAGCGGCTAAGCTCATTTTCACTGTTACTCCAATTCGCGTTCAAGCTGTGCAAATATAGTGAAGAACAAGGAAAGGAAAGGAAAGCAATACTAAATTCGGCAATAGAGAAGGGAAACCGCCCTCTTAATCAAACCCGAACCGCTACGATACTCGGGTCGGATCCTTGTGGTATTGTAATGTCATACCTGCTTCCTATCCACAACGGCACGACAGCGCGTTGCTTCTTCTGGATCGTTGTCTTCCTGCGCTGGAATTGCTTCCCTGAGGCTCTTGAAGGTAGGAGGGGGAAAAAAATTCTTTACCATCGATCTCCCTGTTCTGATCTCTGTAATTTGATGATTGCCCCTGTGTTTTGATGCTCTCGGCAAAAAATTTTGGACTTCTTTGTGAATTAGGTTTGTTGTCGATTTCACAAACTTCTGTTTCTATGATTTTTTATAAGGCTGTTATTTTACTTCGTGGTTTGTATAACCACGTCCATGTTGGGGCTTCTAATGGAATTAGGGTTGCGAAAATACTGTATTTCCTAGTTTTCCCTTGGTATATCTTTGATTTCATCTGTCGGACTTTGTTTGGATTCAGTCGACTATGATAGCTATTTACCAAAAGGGCTTTGGATTTTTTTTTTCCTGAGGGCTGCGGCTCAATAATTGGAATTTGTAATTCTCTTGCCTTAGGTGAAATATTGAACGAGAGGTATTTTTTTCTAGATGAGGATTTTATTCGGTTGTGGGATTTTTTTAAGCACAGTTTGGTTCCATATGTTTATTGCTCTATTTGAACAAAAGAAATAGATTTTTAGATGAAATTCTTGTTTGGTTCGTTAAGGGGAATGAACTTTTAGTACGCAACTCATTAGCTGAGTAATTCTCAATTTCAAGATATTTTCCAATTAAATTAGTCTTTTAGCTGAATAGTTTCGGGCTAACTTTGTCGAACACCCAACTTTATAGTGCTGAATCTGACATCATTCCATGGGATAATTGTGGTTTGTTAGTCTTATAGCAGAATTAGTCTGCCATTTCAGATTTGTTTTGGTAAATTTTTGTTTATTTGGAAAAATACTGTTTACGGTGTATATATATTTATATAGTGTGAGCCTGAAATTACTTAATGCATAAATTTTATTTATATAGGGATTAACTTCCTAGTGTGTAATCACAAATGTCATAATTGGTGGAGATATCAGCTAAGCTTGCTTTTGTTGTTTGGTTTATGTTTGCTATAATTTTCTCTTAGTAATATTCATGGTCTTTGCAATCAAATATTGATTATGTGTTCCATTTCCTAATAGTAAAGTTAAGTAGCTGTGGTAGTATATTTCAGTTGAATGCTCTACCTTGTCTATGTTGCTTTAGATTTCATGATTTTAGTATGATGATGCATGTTAAATTCCTCTTAAGAACTCTACATATTCACATACTTTTCAAACTAATGGTGTGTAGGTGAATCATTCTAAACCTTGATCTGTAATCCTAGAGGCTTAAGTAAATGAATGGCGACTTCAAGAGGGATGCATCAATATGCTTCATTATCTGATTTTGATAAAGAAGATTATGTTGTAAATGACTTTGAATCTGATCCCTGGGATGCCCCTGACAAAAAGAGTTTGCCTTCTACACCTAGATGCTTATGGAAGGGTTCGAATAACTTATCATCTATCACATGCCCATCAGACGATTTTGATTCATTTAAAGATCATGGCAATTCAGAGCATTCTAGAAAGGAAATTGAGGTAAACTTGAAGAATGTTCTTGGTGGCATAGTGGCTATTCTTACTGGCAGAAACAAAAACCATGGCGACCTTCAACCACAGCAAAATTCTACCTCAACTACGTTGTTCTTGGGTTCTGAAGATAGTGGTGGTAGTTTCCTTCATCCATCTGTGTACATACCAAGTGCACCACCTCTTCTCGAGGCAGAGGCCGTCAACTACAGTGCTTATAGAGCAGTTCTGGAAGCAGATCCTCCAGAATGGCTACCAGATAGCCATACTTCTGTGTGTATGCAGTGTGCTTTACCTTTTACAGCCCTTACTCGTGGAAGACATCATTGTCGATTTTGTGGCCATATTTTTTGCAAAGCATGTTCAAAAGGAAGATGCTTGTTACCAGTCAAATTTCGTCAACGAGATCCGCAAAGAGTGTGTGATGCATGCTATGATAGGCTAGATCCATTGCAAGGCTTATTAATAAATTCAATTAGCAATGCTGTGCAATCAGCAAAGCATGATGTTTTGGACTGGACATCTGCGAGAGGCTGGTTGAATCTTCCTGTAGGTTTATCCATGGAACATGATATATACAAGGCAGCAAATACTTTAAAAAGCTATAGCCAGGTGCTTCCTTATCCACTTTTTTTTTTTCCCATTTGTTTAGCCTATGAGCATAACTAATGTATTACTGCGATTTTAATTCTAACCATCCGTTACTGATGTATCACTATAAATAATTTTTTGTTTCTTTTGCAGATTTCCAGATTGAATCCTGAAAAATCTATCCCTCTAGCTGTCCTTCATGGGGCAGAAGGGCTTGCTATCCTGACTGTTGCTAAAATTGGTGCTATTCTTACTTATAAACTAGGTACAGGCCTGGTTGTTGCCAGGAGGTCAGATGGGTCATGGTCTGCTCCATCTTCCATTGCCTCTGTGGGTTTAGGCTGGGGAGCACAGGTATTTATTTGTTTATTGCCTTACCATTATTCATGACCTATGACTTAAGTTTTGTAGGAAATTTACTTTGTTTACATCTACCAAAGAATAGGATCAAAATGCTAGTGACATATTCACTAACATAACATGTTCACACCTCCACACTGCAGTGTGCCTTTGATATAAAAATGTTAATATTTCATTAATTGTTCCATCTTTAGGAACCTCTGAACCATGCAAAGGGGTTGTCACACTTGAATAGTGTGAGGATACTCTTCTCATATGTGATTATATTCTTCATTTGAATACCTATAGAGATTATTTTTCACATTGGAATGAAATTTTTTTACATACTTCCATTGTTATCTTGGGTTAAATATTCACGGTCATTCATATACTAAAATTTTCTGTTTTTATGCTAAAGGCTCCTATTTAACAATAATAATATGAGGCCGTCCAAGCTTGAGAAATTGGGAAAATGACTTTTCCTCTGAGCAAACTTGCACGAGTCACATTGGTCACTAAACACAATAATTTGGTCAGCTGATATCTCGCAAACCCTAGGATTGTTGTTTTGATGAGAGGATTGCTAGCTCATCCTTCTTGCATGTCAAGCTCAAACCTTGGACCTTCCTCTATGCTTGTTGAGATACCATCTGATGGTTGCCCTCTAAATTCTTTTTTTTTTTTTGGTCAATTATCCTCATTGCCATCACGTATTCACGTGTCAACAAATTTTGATGCTGAAGCATGGAGAAGTTTGAGGTCCTTGCCCAATGGATAGGCAGATAACTAACAAAATTGAGTGCACACTTGTATAATCCATATGGATGTGCAATGCATACAAGTTCATGGCCTAACTATTAAAATTGATAAAAATGTGATAGTTGTTTTGCTGATACCTGACACATTTTAACACACATCAAAACATGTCAATACAAGTTTGAATGAGTTTTAGTCTTTTAATAGCATTTCACTTAGTTATTTTACTTCTAAAGACAACATTATTGCAATTAGATAGACAATTAAATTTAAATTTTATCGTAATCTACTGTACCAATACTCAACATGCTTTGATATGCGTTTAATGTGCCAAGATGAATTGAGATAGGTTTTACTCATTTAATTCTCTCTCATTCGTTTTTTTTTACTTTTAAGAAACTCAGTTTAGATAGTTAAGTAGAAATGCTTTTTTTTTTCTTTTTTACTTCAGTGCATGTTGAGAAAAATTCATATTAAGTTTTACTCTTATAATTTTCTTCTACTTAATTTGTATAGTTCTAAAATAAGATTATAATAATTAGACAATCAATTGAATTAGAATTTTCGAAAACAAGCTAAAAAACTTTTAAAAAATCATCTTGATGTGTGTTGAAGCATGCCAAAGGATGTCGAGGGACAACACACTCACTGGCATGATCTACACAGGTGGCACATGAAAGTTTATCTATGTTGATCAATATTGGATTCTAAATCTATCAGAATGGTACATGTCGACCAGTCTAGCACAACATGAGATTTCAAGCCATGGCTACTTTGATCTTATTTCTCCATGAACTTTTCAAATTCCTGGTTGTTTTATATTACATTAGACATTTTCTGAACGATGAAATAAACTCAAGGCAAAGATTTATATCGGAGTTCATCAGTTTTTTTAGCAATTGGAAAATTCTAAATTACCTTTAGTTTTTAACTTTCCTGGAGTATGACTAACTTTGAGGTTAAGTGATTGCCTCATCTGATCATTTCTGGTTTTTTTTAATAACACTAGATTGGAGGGGAGTTGATGGACTACATCATCGTACTTCACGGTTCCAAAGCAGTCAAGACATTTTGCAGCCGCATGCATTTTTCTCTTGGTGCCGGTCTTAGTGCTGCAGCAGGGCCTATTGGTAGAGTCTTGGAAGCAGATCTTCGAGCTGGAGACAAAGGGTCAGGCATGTGTTATACTTACAGTTGTAGCAAAGGTAACTACGTTGCAAGAAAGATTTGATAGACTTATTCATCTGCTGCTCTTCCTGCTATTTATTATACATTTGGAATCTTCCTGATATACTACTTAATGAACTTGTTCATTTCATTCTCTTAAGAATGACATAAGATAATTATTACGCACATTTTCACATTCAATGATTAATGTGTTCCATTTTGCTGTAAAGCAGGTGCTTTTCTTGGAGTTTCACTTGAAGGCAACGTGGTCGTGACTCGTCTGGATGCTAATACACGCTTTTATGGCGACCCTTATCTTACTACTACTGACATACTTCTGGGGACAGTAGATCCGCCCAAAGCTGCTTTACCTTTGTACGCTGCACTGGACGATCTATTTTCTGCAGTTGAATGCCAGCGTTCATGTTTCTAATTGTCTAAATAAAACTCCCTTGTGCTATTAAATATGCAGTATAAATATGCAGTATAAATATGCAGTAAAGAATATTTGATGATAAAGCCTTTCATAAGAGAATGATGGATAATGTGTTGAATAGGAGCAGGAATGAAATCTGTACAGCTCGGGACATTGTACATATGGTCACCATCTATTGCAATTTGATTACATTCGTTAGAAAAACAAAAGGATGAAGGAATGTTCACTAACTAATTTGAGATTAGACTTGTAATGTATAGGTAAATGATCATTTTAGATATATTTTAAAATTATTAATCATGTTTCGATATGATGATTCTATAATTATTTCCTGAAGAGACGCTGGCATAAAATTACGATTCTACACGTAAAGGTACAGGTCCTAAATTTCCTTTCTCCAATGACGTTGCGATTCTGCCGTCCGTATCCGGCGTGCGAATCAGACGGCCATAAAACCTCCGGCGTCTAAAATTACACAGGAGCTCCTAAATTTTCAGGTTCCCACATAGACGCGGGCCCTACCGCCGCACCTCCGCCGAGATCAACGCGGCTATTCCGGAGGATCAAGTTACAAAAACGCCATTAAATCATGATAATCATCGATCAAGCTCACTTAAGCAGGGGCATTTTGTAATTTTTTCGTTAAAGCTGCCTCTTTTTAGGAAAGCCGATGGTCTTTCCGAAAGACGCGTGGAAAACGGTAGCCATCAAAGCCCGGGAATAGAAAGCCCGGCACCACTCTCCGACCAATCAAAATCCGCCACGTCGATGGCCTCTGCTTCCTCGGGAAGCTGGAGCAGTCATTCAGAAAGTATTTTTTTTTTTTTTTTTTATCAACGCTCCCAAGCTGCTTTTGCTGCTTCTCCTACGACTCCACTTCTCCTTGATCGATCGTCGCACGCTTTCCGTCTTATGCCCGACGAACAATTGAGGTGAGTCGCTCAGCCATCTGCTTCGTCCGATTGCTATTATACAACTGTTCTTTCATTTTTCGTTTGGAATTGCTGTGGATTTGGTCCTGTTTGTTTCCTTATCTCCCTTGGGTTTTAGAATCGATTTCGATTGACGTCCCGTGGGTTTTCTAGTCCTATTATTTCGATGCAATTCAGGAATGTTTAGGAATTTGAGCTACAACTAAAATGAGCGCTCGGCAGGTGAACTCCTTTTTTATGAATCTTTAGGTTATGATTTTAGATTTCGTACACAGTAAGATTTTCCTCGGTATGACTCGATGGAAATGATTGAGATTTACATTTCTGGAAATAAAGAAATGATTGAGAAATCGAGGCAATAGAAACTCGAAAAGAATGATGGACAGATAGTTATATATATATATATATATATCTGGAAGCAGAATTTTGCACCGGATGGGTAAGTTGGGGAATTTTGATTGTGGCACTGAGAAAAAGGAATGATGCAGCAACTGATCAGTTGTGCTCCAGTATTATCAGTGTAGTTACCTTTGAAGTATATTTCCATTTATTGGAGTCCAAATCAATGAGGAAGTTAGCAGTATTTTATGGATGTTGAACTGCATTGAGTGCAAACTTGTATTCATCATACGGACGATGCTTTATTGTGTTTATTTGGTACAATTGTTAGTTGCAATTCTTTACAATGAGAAAAAGAAATTAAAAAAAGTTAGCTTGACACCAGACTGTAAAGTTTGTTTCTTTACTCATATATATTCATTATAGTAGATTTATAGACCTGGGTACGTTGATGTTTATATCAGAGAACTTTCTCAATGGCTTTTGAATGCTAGTTTTGGAATGTAATTTTGGAGAATTCACTGAAAAACATGCCACTCAAAAGATAAAGATATGAAGGGACTATCTGACTGATGAAAACCGTTCTAATGAACATTTTAATATTTTTTGTATGTACATATTTGAGGTATCAAACTTTTTTTCTGGTTTAATTTGTTGCTTTGCTATCATAGTGTGCATTTCTGTTTTCTTTAGAACAAACACTTTCTGTTACTTCAGGAGTTTCATAAATATATAGAGGATCTTCATTTGTCCTTGAATCAAATTCTTTGTGTTTCTCACTAACCTGTGCCCCCGTATTGATCTGTGTAAAGTTTTCTCAATTCAAATGATATTATGGTCTGATTAACAATTTTCTATATTGCTAGAGAGAAACTGGAAAGTATCTGTTGCTCTTTGTTAAATGTTAATTGAGACTACATCCAACGTCTCAGATGGAAACACTCTTCCATTAATAAAGCATTGACAGCTGCAATCTCGTTCAAAAGCTAAAGGTTCAAGTGTTCGAGTCAGTGTCACTTCTTTCAAGCCAGAATCTTACAGATAAATTGAATTCTGATTTTCTTAGAAGTCAAGTGGAAAAAAGTTAAGCTATAATTCCAGGTCACCAGTATCTTCTTGAATACATTCCAATGGATGACTTAATTGGTTCCTACATACAATCTTCAAAATGGTCAGATAGAAATTCCTCTTCAAGGGTACTACGTAATGGTTCAGGCATATCTCTGACAGATGGCCTGCTTGCTAATTCTGTGGAATCATACAAAGAAGTAAATTACCCATCTATTGGCATGACATCCTCAAGTTATATAGTAAAAAATATGGCTGATGAAGACTTGAGCATCCAAGGGCATGATGGAACACCTAATATCTTTGCAGATGGAAATATGAAGTATGAGATTCTCGAAGATCTATATCCAAGTGAAAGGTTACCAAACCAGAATTTAGGCCATCAATTCTCAAACTCAGTCTCAGTGAATAATGGCACACAAGTTAGAAGTTTATCACAAGAGAAGTTTGCTGTTGATACTGCAGGAACTGCAGCATTTCAATCGGCATTGCCTCATAATGCACTGGCCATATCTAGCTCGATTGAGAGCAACAGTAGTGAATTATCTATATTTCCAGATACTCTTGGAGATGGCCATTCAATTACTTCAGTACCAACAATTTGGTCTTCAATGTACTCGAGTGTTTCTGCATTCATGGAACAGGAAAACATGCCTTTTAGCTATCAAGGAAATGAAAATGATGATGAGATGTTCAGAAAAATGAGCTTTGATAATGGGAGTTTTCTTCTTGGCAGATTGTCTGATGCATCCTTTCCAATTAAAGTTTGTAGTCATTTCCTAATACTGTTCTTATATGTTGAACTAGCCTTGCGAAATTAAAATGTGCACAAATAACAACATTTTCCAGGATCAAAATGACCTACATGACCTTTCTTCTTTCTCCCTTGGACAGCAGGTAAATTTGACTGCTGGATCCTTGCAACTACAAAAGGTGCTTTGGACTTGTGGCTTCCCAGTTCCCATTTACTGTTTGTTTTAGCATTCTATGTTAACCAAATTAAGCTAATGTAACTGCAGGAACAAGATGGGCTGCATTCTCCTTTTCCTCCTGAGCCATGTATGATGGCTTTAAATAAAACAGCTGGAATATCAAGCACAGAGCAGGTTATTTGCTCTTTTGTTGACATGTTTAATAGTTCTTTCTTTTTGGTTAATTTCGATGCTGTCTTTCAACATTTAACAGACACTGCCATCTGAAGGACGCACTACCAGCCATCAGATAAACTGTTCTTCTACTCAATCTCAAGCTATTCCAGTTAATGGAAGTGGCTGCAATGGGGCTGCAAAGCCACGTGTGAGAGCTCGACGTGGGCAGGCAACTGATCCTCACAGTATTGCAGAGCGAGTGAGTACTAACTTGTGTCTTGTTTAATAGAGTACTTGGCCAACTTATGAAAGTTTCAATAAAATGGTTTTCTATACTCCTATATTAAGATTTTTTTTGTTAATGATCTAACTTTTGGGAGTATGAATTATTATTATTGTTTTTTTAAACAAGCATGTGTGTATGCACGCTTTGTGCTAGCACTAAATTACAATTTCCATTTTTTTAATGACACCAGCCAAAATTGGTTTTTTTAAATGATAACAATTCAAGATAAAGGAAGATTTGTCATGAAAATTATAGAAATTATTCTCCACCAAACATAGCTTCTATAATCACTCCTTATTTGTGCCCATGTGTTCATTCATTTGTTAAAGGAATTCCCTTTTTACACTCTCTTATGTAAATGTAAATATAGATAATGAACACAATCATTTAAGTTTTCCTCACAAGTTATATTGCCATACATGGTATCTTAGCCATATTAACCCAACAAGCCTTTCAAAACCTGGTAATTTTTTCCCATGCCAAACACCTCTCCACAACTTCTCAAACTTCACCACCGTCCTTCATCCAAGTAACCAACCATACACCCTTCCCAAGCACCTTGATAACCTTCATATTGGCTCACAAATTCCTCTCAAACTCACTAGTAATAGCACACATCCAACCTGGAGAGCTCAACTTCCAACCCTACTTCATGAATACAATGCGATGGAGTACTCATTGATCATCCTATCCATTTTGATAAAAACAATCATGCAAGATGGTGACACAATCTACAATAGGGAGTACAAACTTAGAATGAGGAAAGATAGTACTTCAAAATACATTGGTCAATGCCAGTATTTGCTCCCATGGTTGTTGCAACTGCCACCTCTAATAAAGCTTGGGACAGTCTATCCATCGTATATGTCAACAAATCTCAAACCAAAATATATGGTCTGAGAGGAACATTAGCAAAGATAGAGATGGACAACAAATCAATGTGGAGTAGCTATGTGTGTTCATTCCTTTGTTTCACTCTTTTATTAATATATATGGGTTTATTCCTTTGTTGCACATTCTTATGTAAATGTAAATTGAATAAATAATTCAAGTTTTCACCACAAATTACATTATGTTTACATAGATGCATAAACTCAATTGAAAATGATCCAACTCCAAAATGTTGTTTTTTTTTTTGTTACAAATGGATAGAAAAAGAAAATTATATATCAGTAGAAATCATCATAGTTCTGATTATGATTAATTTGAAACTCCAGAATAACTAATCCTACATGGCTTGTTTAGAATAAATGAACGTTCTGATTTCATCTGCATGGATCTCAATCCATCTTTGCTGTAGATTTCATTTACTGTCTAGTATTAGTCAACTCCAAAGATTTTAAATTCATGAATTGATTTTGTTATACAATTTAGTATTGCTGATATGTACTGATCAATTGGTGCAGCTTCGCAGAGAAAAAATTGCAGAGAGAATGAAAAATCTACAAGAACTTGTTCCCGATTCAAATAAGGTACTAGAACTCTTCTCTTCTATTTGTCCTATTCCGCTTCCACAATGTGTTAATCTCTTGTCTAGTAAATATAAAAGCACCCTTGTTTAACTATGGTCTTTTATTCAATTTCACTGAAATTAAATTTGGCATAATTTTTTATACAACTTTTTAATGGCGTTCACTGCAGCAGAAGAGATAATGAGGCTTTATCTAGGACAAAATTGTTTAGTTCTTCATCTTAGCCAACTTATTTAAAATCTTAATTAAATCATCTCAACTGGTTCAGGCAAGAGTAAGAAGGTGCCAAATGTGTGTTGTCTAGGTTTCAGTCCATTTTTTCTGAAAAAAGAGGTAAATGGTGGGAGAGGCTCTTATACTTAGTATAAATATCGAGGTTAAATACAAATACTAGGAATTGACGTGCCATAATTGGAAACAAAACTAGCTAAGCAACTTGAGCAGTAGCTTAAAATGGCAATTAAGACTGGAGTAAACTTAAGTGCAGGAAATGAAATATAATAATGATTAGGAAAGCAGTAACTATGAGGAGCTCTAGTCACTGAACTTTAGAGCTATTGTTTCAAGTATACCCAACATATCTCCAATTTCAACTTGTTCAGGATTTGCTGATACTTTGCCTTCTATTTCCTATCTGGTGATCCTGTAACTGACATAACTACAGTCAGTAAAAAATGTAAAGGTGATTTCATATTCCACTCCTGAAGATTAGATTATTCCTTTTGTGCCATATCCAGGCTTGAGTGGCTTTGTTTTCTTGAAATCCTTCCTTCGTTGCCTAGAATCAAAGTAACTAATACAATATGCTAATTCAATCCCACTGTAGCTGGAAATGCAGTATCAACCAATCTTAGTCTAACTGCAAGTATGAAAGAGGTGTTCAGCCATCTCTACTGAGCTCTTGCAGAACAACAAAAGATGTTGTTAATTGAGATGCCAGCTTCCACCAAACAAGCTTTTATCTTAGAGCATTAACCAAGTGAAAAACTGGATTTGTTTTGGAGCAAAAGTCACCCAAATGGCATGTAACTGTGATATGCTGATCTAACTGTGAATAACTCATCTGGACTCTATTTTCAGAATCGTTGTTTTGCTTTATTATCATCCTTATTAATTCTAGCTACCATGAAGTCCCAATTCTACCAAGATCTAGGTTTCAGTCCAGTTGGCCATTCTACACTGCAACTTGTTTATCTGATCTTTGTTACTTCTAGTTGATGATAGTTTAAATCTTATAAAAGAAATCATAAAATTTCTTATTATTTGTTAACGATATTATTTGAAATGTTCTTGATTTCAAACTCCATTCTCCAAAATACATGTAAAAATTTCAAGTTAACTAAAGTAGGATGATGTCTGCATAGGTGTACTATTTTATCATACATTTTTCTGCTTTGTGGACTTAACTCGTTATTTCTGTAATTACTAGCCAAAGTTCTATATTCTGCCTCGACCTTATTCTTATAGCTGAAGCATGCAATTACTCATTGCAGAATGACAAGGCATCAATGTTGGACGATATTATTGACTATGTCAAATTCTTGCAACTCCAAGTCAAGGTTTTAACATTTTTATAACATAACAAGCGTGTGGTTACCAACAATTTATTTTCTCATTATTTTTGATAATATGTAATTTGAAGGTTCTAAGCATGAGCCGGTTGGGTGCAACAGGAGCAGTTGTTCCCCTTCTAACAGATACCCTAACTGAGGTGCTCTTTCATTTAATTTCAATATTCGAATATATAGTCCACCATTGTCTTTGTGGAAGAACTTTTACTCAATTGCAGAACCCGGAACTTAGTTTTTCTTTTTTTACTTATTGCTTTCTTGTTCTAATGATCAGCTTTTTTGCCATTTACAGACTTACAGTAGTGCAATTATAACTGCATATTTTATGGAAGATATAGTGAATGCTGTTTTCACCGTTATCATTTTCTACAGAAAAAACTTGTTATTTATTTTTTAGGAATATCTATTTCTTTCCATTCTCAATGGAATAAGAGCTTGTTTGTGTTTGTTCAATGAATACACCTGGAATAACCATTCTATCCTATGGAAGACTATTTCTATTCATTCCCTCAAAATAATTGTTTGATGAAATTTGAGAAAATTAATTAGATACCACAGTAGAGCGAACAGCATTAAAATGGTGATAAACTTAACGTCAGGATGGCCTCATGCCCAAACAAGGATATATTCACATGAAGTATCATATAATGTCGGAATGTTGTTTGAATTTTGTCGCTAACAGATGAATAGTGAAGCACTATTATATATTGGCCTGTTGCTTTTATTGTCATTACATAGTACCTAAAGTTGTTTAACTACTAAGGTCTTCTAAATGAGATGAAATTTGCTATAGATGAATAGTGAAGCAAATGAATGAGGCTATTTAACAGGAAATGTGGGAGTCGGTGTATGTTGTAAGAAGCTAAATAGTGAGAACACAGGAGAGGCATTGGATTTGTATTGTTCTTTTTGTAAGTAGGGAAGTAGATAACTACTAAGCAACTACATTTGGTCGTTCCATTTCTTTGATCTCCTCTTCATCATGGAATTTTTGTTTCATGTTTTCCCCAAAACAATAGGAATTCTTTTTAGGTTTCGTTCAACATGCTTTTTCTTGTTTAAATGAATTCTACAGGGCTCCGGCAATCTTCTGTTATCATCCTCAGGGCAGGGTTGTTCAGACATCTCAGAATCAGATGACAGCTTAGCCTTCGAGCAGGAAGTCATGAAGCTCATGGAAACTAATGTCACCAATGCTATGCAGTTCCTTCAGAGCAAAGGACTCTGCCTCATGCCAGTAGGTCTCGCCACTGCCATCTCGACCAACAAAGGCTCCTCCACTGCCGTATCACCTGACGTTGGAAAGCTAACGATGAGACGCAGTTCCAAAGTCGGTGGATGCGATGGAACCTCAGTTAAAGAAGCTCATCAACAGGATAACAAAGCAACATTTTCAGATTGCAAGCCACATTAGCTGACTGATATGCTCGGCATCCAAAGAGGTTTCAGTTTGAGGGCCATAGTGTTCTTAGCCATAGTAATGTATTGGATTTTTATTTGAATATGCACACCAGGCTTGTAAAGTCCAGCATTGCATGTATTTTTCGAGTGGAGTGTGCTATTAAGATTTTGAACTTGAAAAAAATATCAGTTAAACCTGCACTCAACTCATGTTGATCTTAAACAAATTGAGACTGTATATATACACACCTCTGCTCTCTTATAGAAACAGAGAGTAAATTAAATTCAAATAAAATTTAAAGATATCCAATCCACCTGAAAGAGAGAGGCAACCATTTAAGTTGACCTTCAGTGCCTGAAATGACATGATCATCAGTAATGCTACTGCTACTTGTTGCACTTCCTCAGCTTCTCAGCAGCAATCAATCTATCGCGATGTTCCAACAAACCTGGTAGGCCATTGAAAATCAATCTCTTTGCTAGCTAGCTAGCTAGCTAGCTTTGATTGCATGATCCTCTGAATGATTGAAGGAATCTAAGGTTGTTTGGTGGGCCAGTCGAAACCAAAGTGTTCGAATTGGACGATGATGAACATCGGTTGAAAAACAAACAGACAAATTGACGTGGCGATATAGTGCGTGTGCCACGTGTAGGAGAAAAATATCCGCTCATCTATGAGAACTGCTCGGGAGACATCTCTTCGGCGACCTCGCTCGGTAAAAAATACTAATTAATGGTAATCCGTACTGAAGCGGTAAAAGATTAAATGATGAACAATCGCATAGAGGTATTAATGACAGTAAAAATACCCCAAGTCGTTTAGTATTCCATGAGCCAATAATGAGCACATTAAAGGTCCTCTAC
>JBAMIB010100789.1:0-14359 GCA_037177415.1 Kaempferia rotunda
TGAGCTTGAGTTGATTTAAGTTGTACTTTGATGTTAGATAATTTATGGAGATTGCAGGTATGATTTTTCATATAGGAGATTGATGGTCAAAGGTTGACCAAAAGTCAAGTAGGTCAAGGTTGACTAAATACTTAACTAGAAAAGTCCTAACTCGATGTTAAACAAGGGCAAGTGTTGGTGCAGGGAGCACTAGATGATCGAACTTGAGTTTTGTTAATTGAAAATAGTTCAAAGTTAAAGATTGTTGTTGAGCTAACAAGTCTGCTTGAGTGTGGAGGAAAGTCCTAGTTAAGGCTAGGCAAGTGGAAAATCTAGGGGGAGAAAGCCCTAGGTCATAGGGGGAGGTAACTCTAGGTTGTGGAAAGCCCTAGTTGTAACTAGGCAAAAAGTCTTAGCAAGTTGAGGACATCAGGCGGGAAATCTATGGGTCAGGAATAGGACGTAGGTGAAAATTTTAGAGGTCACGAACACCAGGTGAAAGAATAAAAGGGTCGATAATCGAACATCCAACAAAAAATCCTGAGATCTTGGATGCTGAGTAAAAATACAAACGGTCTGGAGGATAGGGTGACAACAGGTCAACTCTCCTGAGAGGAGTAGGTGAGGACATATTTCTAGAGAGGGAACAGTAGGCATTGGTCTGACCTAGGATTTTGGTTGAAATTCAAAAGTCAGGACTGAACAGTCCCTTGATTTTTAAAATATCTTTATTTTGACTATGCAAACTCTTTGGTGTAGGTAAAACACTTTATGTTGGAGTAACATTTTTTGCAGGGAGTTAGACAAGTTTTCACCTTGGATGAATAATGTCTGAGGTGCCTTCCTTGGTTCTGGAGGTACCTTTGTTAAGCCTTGTCCGACTCCCCAGGCGGAGATGCATGGCTAAAGGCGCCTTCCATGTGGCTAAAGGCGCCTTAGAACTGGGCGTGAAGGCGCCTTCGAGTGTCTGAAAGAGCCTTCAGAAGGATGAAGTTCACAGAATATGAACCTTATCGTGAACGAGGTATTGGGGATAAAACCTACACCCGGAGGTGCCTTGGATGGTCTTGAAGGTGCCTTCCGCGACCTATAAATCATTGTTTCAACTAGCAGCTTCAACACAACATTCTAAGTAACTTACGTAATTGTGTGCTGGTCTGAAAAGCTTCCTACGATGCTGTAATGCTACTCTGACAACTGAAGCTTCAGATTCAAGTATTTCTTATTGTTGGTATAATTTTTACTTATTGTACTTGAATTCAAAACTCTTCTATTTGTAATTTGCGAATTGATAATGAATTACCCAAAGTAAACACTCAATAAGTGTGGGCCTTGGAGTAGTAGTCTCCATAAGCTCCAAATCAAGTAAATTATTGTGTCACCGTGTGTTATTTTCTCTCTCGCTTTATTTCCATTGAGTTTCTTAAACTCAATAAGATTTTGTTCAAAAACATGAAAAAGCCACAAACACTATTCAGCCCCTCTAGCACTTTAGATCCTGCAATTTGTATCAGAGCAGAGCCACTTAGAATTGGTAAAACTATCATTCGAGTAATCTTTTTCATTGCTTTTTCATCCATTTTTTGGTAAAAAAATATTCTTGGTACATTTTTTGTGTTTTTGCTGTGCGAGATTATTTTATGGGCTATCAAGAAGGCTATAGCACAGCTCACTTGCCTCTTTTCTCTTGCGATGATTTTGACTTCTAGAAGGGCCGAATGGAGTGCCATCTCAAAACCCAAGTGGAGATGTGGATCGTGATCCAAATATGATTCACACTCCCCACCAAAGATACAGTACCTTTTACCTATGACAAATGGGATGAACCGATAAAAAGGAAGATTAAGGCAAACACAAAGGCCACTAAGACATTACAATGTGGTTTAACTAAAGAGGAGCTAAATCGAGTTGGATTGTCCAATAATGCAAAGGATCTCTGGCAAAAATTGATCAAACTTCACGAAGGAACCTCCGATGCTAAGGTATGTAAGAAACATTTAATAAATTATACAACATCAAAATATAGAAAGGAGAATCAGCGATTCAATTACATGCTCGGATCCAAGACCTACTAAACGATCTCCACGCGATCGGACAAAAGGTGGAGAATCGAGACTTAATAAGGTACACCTTAAACGCTTTTCTGAGGAACGCTTTGTGGGCATCCATGGTAGATGCTTATAAAGTTTCAAAGGATCTTTCATCAACTAGATTAGATGAGTTATTTTTTGAGTTTGAACTACATGAACAAACTAATGCTAATCCAATCGAGAAAGGTATTACGTTACTTGTAGGAAATATCTCAAACAAGAAGTTGAATCCTAAATTAGAAGTGACCTGCTATGGGTGCAATCAGAAGGGGCACTACAAGCTAGAATGCATAGACAAAAAGCAAAGAAGAAGGAAGGCTCTAAAAGCAACATGGTTCAAATCTTCTAACGAATCAGATGAGGAAGAACAAACTAGTTTTCTGTCATTACAAGTACAAACACAAGTAGCCGAGACTGAATCCGAGTTCAAAATCGAAGCTGAATTGGGAAGCGAGTCTGAGACCGAATTGGAAGTTGAGATCAAGCGAAGCCACATATTTGTATCCATTTCCGAAGGGCCAAACAACACTGTAAGTACTCCTCAATTAGATAAATTGCTTAATTTAATAAATTATTTGATATGTAAATTAGCTAAGTTTAATATCCAGGTCAAGTCACTCCAAAGGGAGGTAACAACCCTTAAGGAGGAGACTATCCAAAATTCTTTGACTGACCAAGTTTAAGATGGAACCTCAACTCAAGTCCAACAACTTGTGGAAGAGAATTCCAATCTGAAAAGTCAAGTCAAGGAACATAAGGACTCATTGGAATAGTTCACCTTGGGTTCCAAGAATCTTGACCTGATTCTTCAAAAACAAAAAGCATTATACAATCGATCCGGACTCGGGTACAAGCTAATTAAAAATTTTAATCCTATCTATGTTTAGTTAATCGAACAAATAGAAAACTAGTCCAAGCATGAGTCCCTAAGTCTAACTTGACTAGTCAAGTTGGACTTGATCAATATTGGATTCCCAAAGATCAAATCAATTACCTTGATAGACCTTATTGAGGCTACGATACAGGGAGAGTCACTTAAAAGACTATCTTTATTGCTAAATAGATTTGTTTAATGTTTGATTTATTGCTTTCCTTATTTCTGTTTACATTAGAATAGATAAAGACTTAGGCTTGATCGACACTTGATCAATTAGACCAAGGATTTTCAAAAAGAAAATTAAATATTCACTTTCTTTAAAAGGTTTTGTATGAAAGTGGTTGTTGGTCCAATACCTAAGAAGCTCTAGTGCCTCGCCATAGCTTATCAATCATCAAAATAAATATTTAATTAATTGATTGTTTAACTTTAATTTAACTTAAATATAAATTAATCCGTAGATTTTGATCGAGGTGAGATGAAATAACTTTTAGGATGAAATCCTAAAATTTTGAAATAGTTTTAAGTCAAAACAATTTTGACTACGTTTAAAGTACTTTTTATCAATATTAAAATAATTTTAATCAATATTATTTAGGCAAAAGTAAAAAATGGATGGTTTCCATGTCAATCTATTTTATTTTTAACTATGTCGGACACTTACTACTGTAATACAATATTGAGAAGTACTAATTTAAAATTAAATGTTTAACAATTATAAATTATAGTTGTTATAATATAATATTACTAGTTTTGGTTGGGATTAAAATGTCCATGTTACAGTAAGAATAATCCTGTAATTATAACAATAGATATTTTTAAAAATAAAATTCTTTTGATAATAAATAAAAATGGTATTCCTACTATTTCAATTTTCTTTTAGCTTAAAATATTTTATATTATACTATTTTTTGATCCAAACTGTTATAATAATTAATATAGGGTAAGAATATTTTTAATGACAAATACTTCAAAATATTTTTTAATAATTTTGTTAACATAAGATGTTTTTTTATTTTATTATTTTTTTTTATAAATAGTTGGCAAGTATCCTGGCTAAGAACTCTAGGATGACTCATCCAGTCCTATTAAAATTTATTATCAAGGATAAATTAAAAAGTACTAATAATCCATCACCAATATATTTTTTATCAACCATTCATTAATTGATCGAATCTGGACTCCATATTTATATATTTGGAAATTTTAAAAAGACCGCCGTTGTACGATTGCAGGGGAATAAAAGTGTTAATTTTAATATGATAATTATATACGCACCATTTAGAATATTCTTGAGTTTATACGCATATTGTTCAAGTCGACCTCATCTGCATCGCCATAACGCCATCCTTCCTTTTCGCCTCTTGGTGTTTACGACAAAGGAAGCCCGTGAAGTTTCTCTGTTTACTGGAGCTGAATCATTATTGTCACCATGGAAATATGCGAAGAATAGAAGGAAACATTATTGTATCGACGAATTAGGACAAAAGCGTCTGCATAAATGCATTGTTAGAAACACTAGCAAAAATAAAAGCGCCCACCGTGGGGCTCGAACCCACGACCACAAGGTTAAGAGCCTTGCGCTCTGCCAACTGAGCTAGACGGGCAATTGATTAATTTGTTCATTGTAATTCTTTAGTTTAATAATTTTAATTATCTACATTGTTTAACCGTGTGTTTTTTAATTCAAATTGTTCCCAAAACGATATTTCACAATAACATAGATCAAAAGTGTTATATAAATTTAAAATATTTAATTAATGATTATAATTTTTTTACCAAATATATAACTCTTTGCGATGCGACTAGTCCTGATGAACAGTAATTTGATTGATTTTATTATGTTTCTTGAATTAGAAAATTATAAGACACTATATAATCCACAATTTGACTGATTTTATTATGTTTCTTGAATATTAGATATAATGCATTGGTTTCAAACTTTTGACTAAAATTATCCTATCATTGTTGAAGAAATACACATTTGAACCAGAAATACACTTTTGAAGATAATTTTTTAAAAAATTATCTTCTGATTTTTGCATAGATTTTGTATCTTTCAAGAAATCCAATCCATTTCCTATTTCATTTCTATCAGCGGATATTGCAAAGTTGATCGAAACCAAGATATATCGCGTAGAACATTATTAACAAAGAGTTAAAAACAGCTCAATGATCAATTGAAGCCATGATGATTGATTGAAAAGTCATTTGAGTTATTCTGTTCCCCTTTCCCACAGTTGCTGCCTAACTCAAGAATTTATCTATCCACGTATGAAAAAGGATGGAAAAGAAAAAAAAACTTTTAAAAAATGCAAGTCATAAATCATTAGGAGACAACTTATTACCTTGAAGTACAGTCCATAGCTGTTTAATTGGATCAACACTGCCACCTTTTGCAGTAGAAAGCAAGCTTAATTTACAATCCATCATAAACTTTACATACAAACATATAAATGGGGCAAGCAAACCAGTAAATAATGGTTTCATGCCAACTCCCAAATGGGAGACGATACCGCAAAATTTAAAGAGTAAAAATAAAAGAGAGGGAGGGGAAAACTGTTCTTTGTCCTTATATTTCTTGATGCTATTCCACCATTGATTCTGACTCCACAAGACGACGCAGAAACGTCAAAACCTATGAACGACGACCCAAACAGTTGATTAATGAACTTGGAATTGAGGACAGAATGGCATACAAGTTAAGACGGAAGTTTGTAATCACCTCAGCTGGGTCTCTGAGAGAAAAAGCAGCGTTTGTTTCCTTTGCAATCTTTGAGACAAGAATGCCAAATCCCTGTCCTCTATCACGCAACACCTAGTTAAATAGAAAAACACATGTAATTGTTTAATTTTATTGTCTGTTGATACGACGACAAATAATGATAAATGCACGATCACACGCACCTTGAAAGCATCTTCATCAGTACGATCATCTCCAATGTACAAAGGCAATACGTCATTGCGGTTATTTAATCCTGGATGATCATGTTTCCATTATGACGAGCATCGCAGATGAAGATAATTTTAGATTTTATTTGGTAGTAAAACATACCGAGAGATTCCAACAAGAACTCGAGAGCCTTCCCCTTGTCCCATTTAATTGTCGGTCGAATCTCCATGACCTAAGGTTTTAGAAGCAATCATAAAGTCATACTCAAGCGACAGGGGATTTCCAGTTCACAGATATGAAATGTGGCCAACTTTTTTGGATTGGAATTGAAAGATAATGATTAACATTTTAAACCTTTCTTCCATGAGTAAGCCTCAGTTTGGGGTACTCCTTTAGAACAGATCGGACTTTGTCAGATAGTGCATTCCATTTCTGAGATTAAGTTGGCAAAAAACTAGATTAATTTGTAAGAAAGTAGCTGGAGAATCAATTGTCGCAGTGGTTTTATCACACATTTTACCTTCTCTTCAACACATCGGAAGTGAACGGAAAGGCAGAATTTATTGTTCTCCACTCGTGATCCCGGAACACTATTTGTTGTCTCGACCAACTTCTTGTAGACCTTGAAAGAGACAGAGAATACAAACTAGCAAATTATTGCTTAGCCTTGCGGTAAAACAAAGGGAGAATTTTAAACCAGGATCCGGGAATGAATAAGCTCACCTCATCAATCATGGGAAGGAATTCACTGGCGGGCTGAAAAAGAACAGCTTTTGCCTGTATCACCGAGAAGATAAAATAAGGATCTTCAAAGAAAAGTTAGAAAGGTACACGGTGAACACAAGAAAATAGACCTTGGCTTTCGTGTGCTTGTGTCCATGAATGGGGCCTTTGATGTCCATGCCATGGCTTCCAGCGTAGTACAATTCTGATAATCTCACAAAGTTTGAAAGCTGATCAAGAACAGGCATTGCAACAAATTTTAAGTGTTAAAAGGCAATGGAAGACACTTGATTGCAAAAGCAGCCTAATTCTTGTTCTAGGGCAGGAACGTACCTTGTCTCTACACCTCCCACTAACAATAGCAGTGGAAAAATGGCTTGCTACATCTCTCACGGCCTCCCTCATCTAGTTCTAGCAAGTAATTAACCAGGTCAGGAGTTTAAAAATCAAACTACCAACCTAAACAATTCAAATTTTTTTTCCTTTTCCTGGCAACAAACTCACCTCATCGGACATGAAGGCGCAGTCAGGGTCGTCATTGATGGGAGACAGAGTGCCATCATAGTCAAGGAACATCATGATCTGCTTCCCCTTGGATGCATCCATGAGCTCATCAAAGTTGTGCAATGCCGACGGCTACAATTCCTGCGCGTAAACATAGCCAATCAAACTCCCAGACTCAGATCCACATCTGATTTAGACCATATTTGACAAACCCTAACAGTAACACTCACTATCCATCTTTCGTAGTCTCCCCCTCCAAGAGAGGCCGTCAAAGCAGCCGCCGATGACTTGATCTGAGTCGGAGACGCTGCTGAGGCCACGAACTCGATCCACGAACTGCGCTTCCCGCCGCTACCGAGGTCGATCTGGCAACACATTTTCTTGTAGCCGGGATAGCTGAGGATGGCAGCGGCGGTGGTGGGCGGATAGGGGAAGTTAGAAAACGTGGCAGCGGCGGCGACCACAGCGACGGCGTGCTCATCCGTCAGCATCAAACTCTGCTTCGTCATCTGCTTCGGCTCTATCGAAAGGCTGAGGATCAAGTCGAATAGAGAAAAGCCGATGAAATAGAACTCTTCTTCTTCTTCCTCCTTCGGACTCTGTTTCTGGTTTCCGATTTGGGACGGTGCGGAGGGCGGAATGAACCCTCGGGCCATTAAATAGGGGGAGGCGTGTGCCCCTCTGATTTTATGGGGCCATCCGAACGGGCGAGGCAGGAGCCAGTAGGGGGATGCGTGTGCGCACTGGATCCAGGAAGCGACTGCGGTGGGTCCCAGGGCGGACCGGACACGTGGTATCCGTGTCACGACCCACGGAATGGACGTGCGCCGAGACCCCAACCAGCTAATTGCAGCGTCACCTCCGCGACAGCTCGTCGTTTCGGTTGGTGGATTCGCTGCGGGGAAAACCCCCAAAAAAATCCCGTCATCAAATAATTAATTATTAATTAAATTAAATTTGATATCTAGCAGCTCGCTGAATTATTTAAATTGATCGATAACTAACGGCCAAATACTATACCGGCAAAGTAAAATCTTCTATCCTTGAAACATTCTAAACTCATGAATTCAGTTCAACATCTTAAAAACTACTACATTGCTCTACTTTTAACATCCATATTTGCCGAATTCCAAGATTTAGTACGAAGAGAAGGCAGTAGCACGAAAACAGGCCACTATTTAGATCTAAAATCCAAATAACATCAAGCTGAGAGTCCATTGATCGATTGATCGGTCATGAACCTCAAAGTTTCGCTGAGTTCTAACGTTATTATTCCTCCTCCTTCCAAAGATCTGCAAACTCATCAGGCTCCAATGGATTCGCTTCTTCATGCAACTTCCTCCTCATCTTGGCTTTGAGTTTCTTGGTGTATTTTCCAGCTTTCTTTCTCTTAGCCATCGCGCGGATCTAGTTGCAGAATAAGACAAGTCAGCAGGGCAAGCAAACATAAGATACTCATCGTCCAGAAATGTTGCAGTTCACCTTCCTAAAACTAGCAAACGGTGATTGTTTCAAACCGTGATTACCTGGTTTGGTGACACGTAATATGGATTTTCGTAAAGGGTTGGACCGCCAAAAGTTCCGCCAAATATCTTGATCGTGTTCAAACAAAATCTCGGGCCAACCTGTGCATAGTAGTTTGTATGTCATCACTGTAAAAAGAGCATGCAAAGTTTGCAGGAAGATTGTGTACCTCTACGAGTGACATTTTGTCTAGACCACCTCGATCCACCTTATCTGTTTCATTGTGAGGAACCAATATCTGCAACCCAAAGGAAAATGTATCGGGATATCAGAAAGTTATAAAGAATTTCTAGATGGTATATCTTGACTCAATGCCACTTGGTTCCCATAAAACCATACGGTAAGCGAAAAAGGAAAAACAGAAAGATCAGGAAAATAAGGACCAGGGTCTTCGCTCCATGGGCAACAGTTTCCAGCTAGAGACATGGGTCAGCTAATTGTGTTAGTATGTAAGTTTCAATTATAAATAAAAAAATAAAAATTCAACGATGACTTGGCTCCTAAACTGGAATTTGACTAAAATCATGATATGCAGCAACTTGCATTATTAAGTTAATAAAACTACTTTGCACCTTAAAATTTCATTTCTTGGAGTTACATTGATGTATTCATCAAAGATAAGAATGCCAGTGCAATCCATCAGACAACTAATTGTATATGAAATTTTGCTAAAACATGTTCATGGAATCTTGCAAACTTGCATAACAGAGGGTGATTAAAAAAACAAGATTTACATTTATTATGGGCCTCTTGTTAAGACTAGGACCGCTATCCAACTGTTTGGACTCTTACAATTAGGATAAATACATTAATTTACATAATAAATTTTAAAATCCTGTAATGAGAGGAGAGGAAATGGACATCGGTTAAGAATACCATATTGAATTTTCCTGGTTAATCACTTAACCATAAACCATAAGCTATTAGGAAAGGTGGTCTATGCATTCAATATTGTTAACACCAAAAACTGGTGAAATTCACATGTAGAGAAGCAATTATGAACATTGAATCAAGATACAGAAAAAAGTCATTAAGAGGCCAGTTGTCAAAATGTATGATACCTAATGGCATTCATATCAAACAGGAAAAACTAAAAGAGAAACTAAAAGTATTATTATGCTCTCAGAATCCAGAATGTTGTGTTACTTGAACATAAATGGGTACAGATACTATACTATTTAGGATACCTCACCTGGTAATTCCGAAACCAAATGTGATCATCCACAATTGAAAACACATAGACGTGATCATGAAAAGGTTTAGCTTTTCTGTGATCCTTTGGGGTACCAAAAATCTGCATATGAAGACAAAGTTATAAATTTATTCCCATACCACAATGATTAATCTTTAGTGTCAAAAACAAAAGAAATACAAGTTGAATCACCTTCACCAACACAACGATCAATGTCTAATAAGTTTGGTATATAAATGATTTTATAACCTTAGGGAGAAACTGTAATTGCACATATTCATTGGTGTAGGCAAAGAATATTAAAGTATATGAGACAACTCTCGAAGCCACAAAGAAATACAAAGGAACTTCCCAACTCCATACATGTATATAGTGAATCTTTGCAAATTGCAATTGCTGTACTCGGAAACTTTACTGCTTATAACTATACAATTCTATAAAATAAATCACTGTGTATCACTTTTACGTTGTGATTACTTTGAGGAAGAGGAAAGGATTGGAAATAAATTCCATTTATCTTGCTTAGACAGGGTCAAGGAGAGAGGGTAGTGATGAAAAAATAGAAAAATTATTCATGGGTAATCACATTGCAGTAGGCAAGAGCTTCCTTGTCTTTCCACCCAATGTTTCTTCATCCAACTTTGAACATAACAACATGGCCAGAATATGGTACGATCTTTTGTCTTTTTTCCCCCCTTTTTTGCCCAATTCATAGCTAAAAAGATTCCCTTTTTAACTCCCTAACCCCACCCCAATCATTCCACCCAAGTATTCAATCTTAAAGGATTCTGGCACCAGTGATAAAGAAACCACTAAAAACTTAAAAATCATGAAATTCAGCAATGCAAATGCATTATTGCCTCGCAGATGAAATTTTATTTTTCAACCATCAATTAGCTGAAGAAAACAGAGCTTGAAACTTATATATATATACTGTTCTGTCATATGTTTCAAGTGTATTCTAATCGTCCACACTGAAATTCTCATGTGTGATAAGGATAAGAAAAATGTAAAAATTGAGTGCTGCAGAAAAGAACTTGGTCAAGAGACAAGGACAGATAAAGAATGACAAACCTGCATAATAATTTCTTTCACAAGTTTCCAGCGAGGTTCATTGTCAAAATTTGAGGAAAATGTCAAAATTGGGCGTGATCCTTTTAGATGATTGCCAGTAAGCTTTAGCTCCTCCATTGTGTGCACTTTACAAACCAAACAAGTGCACAAAAATTCATAAAATAACTCAATTGATCCCGTATGACAGTGTGGAGAATGTTTACCTGCATTAACTAAGAACTTCACAGAAGGTCCTCCAGGAGACTTCACCATCCAGAGATAAAGATCTTTTTGCTTCCTGCACTGATATACAATATAATGCACCAATTAAACATAAGATTATGAGAGCACAGAAAATAGAACTGCAATCAGAAAATACAAATGCATCTCATACTTCATTGTTAAAGTATTGATACAAGATTATATAAGGAAATTGAACAAACATCCATTATCTCTTAACAAGGAACACCAAAGAGCACTGTGTTTCAGACTGTTATCGATTCTTTTTTATGAATATATGCTACTAGGCTATATACAAAAGAATGATCACTGCAACTTCACATCATAACATTGAAAATAACAATGTAATCATTTAAAAATAATAGAAGCATATCTGGCCAACTTTGTCGATGCACCTAAACTCTTCTCTGAATGAATCAATGGTATATTAACAAGAAACTTATAAATTTATATTTTATTATAAGCTAAACTTCATAAAGGAATTTGAAGTTATCTTATTTATATGTGGCAATTACCTCAAGGAACAGGCAACCAGAGCAATTCCAGAACTCTATCAACTCATTCAGAGTACTTCCTTTGCTCGATCTGGACTCAATTTTGCTTTCTTTCTTGCAGTGTGGAAGGAGGGAAACAATGTTCACCATCAAATGCCGGTACCTATAGCACCAGCATACAAAATTCAATCTACAGACCAAAAATAAATTTTTTTAAAAAAAATAGCATAAAAGGCACACTCTGATACCAACCTGTGATTAATTCGGCGAGAACAAGTGACAAGGACCTTCTCTTTGTTTCTAAATGTCGGAGAATTATCCTCCTTAGGAGCTTCACCATCCTTCCACCCTAAAAGAGTGCGCTTGGGTCTCTCTTGAGCAACTTCCTCTTCCTTCGGAGCTTTCGAAGCCTCCTCGTGTTTTCGTTTCTTCCCCATTTTTTACTACAATTTAAAAGGCGAACTGTCGTAAAAATCAGGTAAGGCCATTCATTGCGAACGCCTCCACTTGCATGTAAACCACATCAAACGAAATAAATGACAGAATATCGAACAAGAGAGGAGATTAAGTTAAAACCGGCGAGACGCAACTGTTTGGGCAACCAAAAAAAACAATTTTCAGAATCTAAACGGACATTCAATCCTGCAGATTACGGCATCAATCAACACTATACCTGGGATTGAAACAGAAATCCCTCGGGAAGGAGACGGACACGGCGAGGTAGAGACGGCGGCGGCAGCGGTGCCGTGCGGAGCTGTGAAGGAGTTGGAGAGTAGGTTTTAGGTTTATGGATTTCTCTAATCCAATTTAAAGTGCATAAGGCGGCCCGGCCTACTTAAGGGTTTGATGCTGATTTAGGATGGCCCATGTATGGAGAAATTTTTATATTTATTTTATTTTCATTATAATCACTATGTTAAACGATCTTCTCCCGTAGTACACCAGTCAATAAATTCAGAGCACAATTGATCTTCTTAATTGTTTATTTCTCTAAGTACTTTATTATTATTTATTACCTTAAGTACTCATTGGAAGCAATCTTAAATTTCAAAAATGAATTAAACCGATTAAACCAAATTGTAATTAGTTGACTGATGTATTTGAATCGGTGTTTAAAAAAAATAAATAATGACTCGACTCTCGATAGATGATATCGGCATACTGATGCATAGTAACAATTGATCGGTAAGAAAATTTTAATTAATTTTTTAACCGACTGAATTAATTAATTGATTTCTTTTTTATTCTGTTTGTTTGATTCAAATGGTAAAGTTATAATTAAAGAGTTAAAAACTATAATAGCAAGTCCTGCCTGCCCGAGTACCAACCCAAAACAAAACTGCATGGAACATGAATCGAGTTGCATAGAACAAACTCAAAACGCTCAATACGCTCAATTCGCTTGGTAGCGTAGATTGAGGAAGTTAAAAACTTAGAGAGAGGCATGAGAATAATAAAAAGATTGCAAACTAAATACAAATTTAGATCTTAGTTGTGAGACCTTGGATCAATCTGAATACTATATGTCCCTCATCATATATTTTGTCGATCGGCTAGGCCCTAAACATTATACAAATGGTTGTGGATCAAACTAAAGGGGCCTTTTCAAGGTTCCAATCAATTGGATATGAATTCTAGGATCATAAAAATGTTTGTATCAGTCCTCTCGGGACGGTGCGATGGTTAAGACATGAGAAATTGCCACATAAAAATATTTGTATCATAAAAGCAATCAACTATAAGAGCTTCGACAAAGGTTGAAGTACATAGAATCTAGATGCAAAAACAACAGTACTTCATTTGCTATCAGAAACCTAATCCAAAAATAAGAAGATTTGTTTCTGTCTCTAATTTCAACAGTACATAGAATCTAATTTCAAGTTTTGTTATGGAAGTAGGCCAGACTTTACCATCAAATCTGATTTCTGCTGATTGAATCTCACGATCAAAATCTTTCAGCAAACGCAAAAACAGTATCACTGAAAATGATATTTTTCAGTCTGTTCATTAATTTCTTTTTCCACTATCATTTGTGTTAAACTAGAACAAGAATCTCGCGACGCATAATTCGGTAAACGTAATATAACAAAGGTCATTTATTGTATGCCAAAGCTCTTATATAAAGACATTGTGACCTTGGGAAAAAAAAATCTGATTTTGCCATTGTATTTTGGAAGAACGTCCATTGTAATTTTGAAGTACCGCTGGAGGTGATGAATCTGTTTTAAAGAAATTGTGTTGCAATCATCGTTTTGTTGTTGTATTTTGAGAAACAGATATATGATTATCATAATCTCGAAGGACCTCCCAAGGGAACAAATTTATTTTAAGAAAATTGTGTTGTGATTATGGTTTTGCTGCTATATTCTAAGGCTACGTTTGGTAAGACGTAATCAGCCTGACAATATAATAAAAATTACATTACAAGATTGATTACTTTGTTTGATATCATTTTAATCTTGTAATGTAATATAATCTCGATTACAAAGCAAATACTATGTAATTTAGATTACATTTTCATGCAGAATTTAATATGTCAAAAATACCTCTAATTTATTTCATAAAAGTACACTCTCAACAATTCATCGACACCACCTCCTTCACTGGTGGTCAACCGGCCGCCAGTCGACCGACCGATGCCGCCCGCCGCCGACGATGACCACCATTTGCCGCCGCCATCGGCCGCTGGCCGATCGGGACCCATCGACTGATCGCCCGCGGTCGATCGACTACTCGCTAGTAGAGGTCGTAAGATATTTTTGTCATGTTATAATAATACGAATTAGATTT
>JBAMIB010100995.1:0-14356 GCA_037177415.1 Kaempferia rotunda
AGTGAAATTGTAGGTCGAACCGACACGTATTGTTCCCTCACCGGGGAATGCGTCATTACCTACTCCTCTCAGGATAGTTTATCTGTTTCCAAACCGACCCTCCAGACCGTTTAAACTTTTGCTCATCTTCCGAGACTCAGGACTTCCACCTATGGTTCTTGACCCTAGGATTTCCTGCCTGGTGTTCGCAACATACAGGGCTTCCACCTACGTCCGATCCCCGACCCGTAGGATTTCCCACCTAACATCCTTGACCTGCCAAGTCTTCCCTGACTAGTTGCAACTAGGGCTTCCACAAACTAGGGTTTCCTCCCCCTAGGACTTTGGGTTACCTTTCCCTAGGGTTTTCCACCTACCTAAGATCTCTTAGGACTTTCCTGCACACTTGATTCAGCTTGTTAGATTAACAACACACCTTAACTTTGAACCTTTGTCATATCAAAACCTAGGTTCAAGCATTGGTACATCCTACACCAACATTAAGTAGTGGGAAGTGGGATCCATCTTCTTGTAGTTATCATTCTTATATTCAAAAAATATATGGACTATATGCTTCAGTAATCATTAACTGGATTTAAGCCTCTCGGTGTATATATTACCGTCTAGTGCATAATCTTTCTTTTCTTGCTTCTTGCAGTAGCAGCTGGATCTGGCATACCAGTGTGGTTTGAGCCGGTGTCAGTTAAAAAATCTACAAGAATCTCAAGCATTGTGAATTATGTGAGTAGTATAATCAAGTCAACATTTTCTTTTTATGATGAGATTTATTCTAGTATGCCCTGCTGATTCTATTCAGCTTTTCCTTGGCAGATAACTTATGCTTCTCCTAATGAAATTGAGCTTATCGCAATGGCAAACTCTTTACTGCCTGAAAAAGAATTCAAATTTCAATTGGATCCCAATGGAAGCAAAATGCGCTCGGTGGAATCCTTATTTCAAATGCTGAAGCCTGCAATTTCTTTTGTGCTTTGCAAAGGCATCAAATGTCTTGTTGTAACGCTTGGTCAAGCTGGCGTTTTCCTTTGTTTTAGAGAATGGCCGCAAAGTAAAATCCAAGACCCGAAGAGCAGCAAATTGGCTAGCCTTAGCAGTATGCCACATGCGATTGTGGATGAAGGCCAGCTGGGAGTGGAATTTCTTGCCTACCATTTTCCCGCACTCAACTCATCTGTAGTGAACCCCACCGGAGCAGGTGACTGCTTGGTTGCTGGGGTCATTGCATCAATCTGCACTGGTTTGGATCTAATGCGAAGTGTAGCCTTTGGTATCGCAGTCGCGAAAGCCGCAGTCGAGAGCAAAACTAACGTCCCGGCTGAATTTAATATGAATATTTTAGCAGGTTTACTTCCAAAGACTTGACATAGGTCTGCATAAAAGTGACTAACAATTTGTTATTGTTTCCCATTTTGCAGATGAAGCTGAGTCTATTCTATCTGGTGTAAAGCATCTGCTAGTTTGAATAAAAATTCTCAATTTACAGAAGTTGAAACGGCGGATCATTGTGCTGCTGCTCCTCATCGTTCATGCAAGCTCAGATGAGATTTTTTGCCCTTTTCTTTGGAATATTGTTGAACTTGTTCGGCGAGTTTTAAAACCGAAATGATTGTATATTCTTCACAATTTTGAAGTTCTACTTCATTCAACTGTCTCAGCTGAATGTAGAATGTATTTAAATTACATAATTACAAACTCTACATATGCCATTTTTAGAGTTGAGATTTGATAAACTGTTAGAAATTATCATTCTTCCCAAATAAACCGCAGTATGTTTTTTAATACGTGCCAAATTTGCAGCTTAATATCCTCTATTCGTTTAGAAGGCTATTTATTTATTTATTTATTTTTTAAAAATGCTTCAATAAATATGAGTATTTGAGAGAAGGGCTCAAAAGCCTGAAACTTGTAAAATGTGTAATAATACTCATTCAGGTTTATTTTTACAAGGTAATTTATCAATTTAGATTTTGAAGATATTACTCTTATAAGACAATAATTCTATTATGAACCAAAAAAATTATAAAACATATTTATAATTTTTTTAATAGGTTGAAATCCAAAAAATAACTAGATAAAATCAGATATGTTTTTATTTTTTTTATCAAGATCATATTAGACTAGAAATTATATATAATTTTAATTTGGACAATGTATATTAAATTAATAATGTGTCTCTAAATTCGTTGCATCAGCCCCTACAAATAACATAAATTAAAAACTTGCACAGCCCGGCCTTCAAAACCCTAGTTAGAGAACGGCGACAGCATCGTTCAGTAAACGTTCTGGAGAATTCGCGGCGATCAAGTTGATAGTGGGGAAGGTGGCGGTGACTCAAGATGTCGAATTACGACGGGAGATACGAAGACAACGGCGACTCCTACAACGACTACGGCGGAAGCGCCACCTCGCCCGCGCCGAGAAGCAGCGGCTTCGACGTCCTTGCCGATCACAAATCTCAAGTAAGTTCTTTCAGTTCCTGCATGGTGGATAGGTTTATTTTTTTTGTTATAATTGTTTTTGCGGGGTTGAATCTAGTCTGAATCTTCTTTCCTCGGGCGGCCTTCTTTTACATTTTGAAAAAACATATTTTCATTTTTGCCCGAAGAAATTAATTTCAGATTCTAGTTTCTCATCATAATCATCGTCAAACCATATTTTTCTTATCTATTTAGCATCGTCTACATATTCTCTCCATCTTCAGGCTATATTAATAGTAATATACGGTTCAAATATTAATTTTTTTGTTACAAGTTAGAGTTTTATTTGGCATCCTATACTCTACAATCGTGTCTAATAGAATTAACTTGTTTAACTATAACTGTTATTGATTTTCTTGTACATGTCCTGTACGATGTCAACTTTTTTCCCGATCATTTTATTCTCTATTGCAGCTACCAGCCTACAACTAATTGCTCCGATATAAAGGTATTATTATATTTTCCTAGTAACCCCGCACATCCATCTTAGCTCTCATTCCTTGCTTTCCTCTGTATGCTTCCTTTCCGAATTGCTAATATTCTAATTTGTGAGGCGTGGTCAGCCCTTTCCTAATAGCTGATATTGTAATTCATGAAACACGGTGAGTCATACCTTAGTCGTGTAATTTCATTTTCTTTTAGCCTAAGGAGCACATGATGATCACACAATACTCTAAATTTCTTTCTTCAGTTTACTATTACCCTTTATCCTATTAATGAAAATGTGTTCATTAATATCTCCTTAATGGCTTACAGATCTAAGACATCTTAACTTTTGTAATTTAAGTTTTGACTATAATCTATTTATGTTATCACCAAATAGTACTGTATGAATAGATTTATGTTGCATTTAGTATGATTCATCTTGTATAATGTGAGAAGATAAGGACTTTGAGCTGACTTTTGTTGTACCTACAATTATATGAATGGTAAAATTGATGAATATGTACATTTAGATTATATCCAGTAGATTTATTACATTAATTGGGTGATTTGAACTAAATCTTGATTCATTATTCTGGATTTATATATTTGTGATATTTTCATAATTTTATGTAGAATTCTTGAAATTTCCCCAACTTTGCTCTTCATTTGCAGTATGATTCTCATGAGTATGAGAGGGCGTCCTCAAAGAGTAGAGAAAGAGATAGGGAGAGGGACAAGGACAGAGAAAGGAACAGAGAGAGGGAGAGGGACAAGGAAAGAGACAAAGATCGAGAAGGAGACAAAGACAGGGATCGCCGCCATCACAGGGATCACAAAGATAGAAGTGAAAGGCGGGAGCATAGACATGATAGAGAAGATCATGATCATCGGCGTAGCAGAGATAGTGATAGGTACTAAGGTTTATCCATCAAGCCTTAGTTATTCCAGCATTTGCTTTGCTTATATCATTATGGTCCACAACTGCTAATTATCTTGTCAACTAATATGCTTTGTATGCCAAAAACTTGAGTTTAAAGCCTATTGAGTATTGATGATGAGTATCACTAGAAAAGGCAAGAGTCAAGTTGAGAGTTCTACTTGTATGAGAGCATGTTATTTGTACAAACTTGCTAAGTTAAGTTGAGAAAATTGAGCAGATAGCATCTATTGAATTTTAAAAAGAGTGTTCTTAAAAACTTAAATTATATGGATCACATGTAATCTTCTTCCTAAACACACACCATTTTATGAAGTTCAAAGTTTTCTAACTTTGTATTAGTCCTGTTTATCTATTATTTTTACCCCTTTGCAGGATTGTTTCAAAACTGCCATATTAATTCTTGTTTTCTTGATCTAATATCAGACATTTCTTGGCCTTTCCATGTTCAATGCATTCTGCAGGAATTTTCTCACTGAATTAATTTTGAGATGGGGATTAAAGAATTTTAACTTATGTTTTTATGTTCCTGATTGTTTCTTCATTACAGGCATAGGGATCGTGATAGAGATAGGGATGGGCGTCATAGACACCGTTCACGGTCTCGATCTCGGTCAAAGGTTAAGTCTGATCGTAGATCAAGATCACGTTCACGGTCGAGATCAAATAGGTAAACTTTCCATTGTCGATCATGCTATGAACTACAAAATGGTTTTGTTTTGTTACGTATGTTACAGTTGTTGATATAACTTGCACAATTCGTTCATAAACACTTAAGACTTGTTTGAATTTATGATTCAGTTTGTGTAGTAATTAAAAAACTTCTATAACCTTTTATTTATTACAACTTCATTTTTTTTTGAAAAATTAACTAAGTTTAGATCATCTAAAATTATTTTTGCAAAGGTACATACTTTAGTTTAATCTTTATTTATTAGAATTTTGTGTTCACATGAATGGCACATCCCACTTGTGATACATTTAACAGAATATGGCACAAGTTGCCAACCTAGGAAAATTGATATTATCTTCCGTTGAACTCTATTTGCAATTATAACGACAACAATGTCATGTAACTTAGAATAAACCCTAAGTTAGGTATGCATGATAAGTCTTGGTTGTTATTGTTGTTGTGAAAATAGGTTTGCATGATCTTCCTTGTACCTCCCAACACTAATTCATTCAACTTGTTTAACAAGGGAGTCAAGATTGTCAAGATCTATACTAAGCTATGGAGTAAGACTGTCAAGTTTTATATTGTACCTAAGAATAGGAAGAAGCCCATAGGTTCTGATTATAGGATAAATTCGTAAGACCCTCAAAATAGTTAAAATGCTTTTGGGAACTATATTTGACATTTATAATTTATCATATGTATTAACTTTCATTATATAGAATTAATATGAATAGATTATGTTATTCTAATATGCTTAGCATAATTAAACTTTTTCAATTGTAGGATAGGTTTACTAGATTTTAACCATCTGCCAAGAAGTCATATGAATTGTCATCGTTTTAGATTATTTGACATTTTCTATGGGCGTTGTAAAATGTACTTGATCCCTATAGTGAAGGCTGTTGTCTGTTCTTGAAGAGTTGAAGTCAACTTGCTCATCCATTTGTAATTTTCAAAGTACTTTGATGATAATGAAATTTTGTAGCTTCTTTTTGCTCCTTTTTGGCTTGATATTGATAGTGAGTTATGTACTAGTGGTGTTGAGTGGGATCTATGCCTTTTCTTTTTCCTCATTTTTTTATTCATTTTTTACTTCTTCAAGTAATGAAAGATCGATATTGATTTTTGTGTAAAACAGCAAACGCATCAGTGGCTTTGACATGGCTCCACCTGCTACTGCTATTGTACCTGGTGCAACTGCTACAGGTATATTTTCTCTGTAGTTAAGAGCTCTTGGTTTTTGTTAATCAATAGTGAGTGAATTTATCTTAGATGAAGGTATTGCTCCAAGAATGTGGTGTTTACTTTGGTAAGCAATACATTTGTACACCTGTGTATCTGCCTATCGTGCATTCTATACTTGCATAATTTCATGTTTTTATTTTTCAGTATTATTTTTCTTTGTCACTTTATACAGAAACTAAGCAAAATTTTGGTTGTTTCTTGTTTTTGGTGTTTGTTTGTTTGTTTTGTGTATATATCTTGTTGTAAGAAGGCATCGTTGGGCCACTTGTCCCACTGTTCTGCCACAGTGCCACTGGCGTGAACCGACTCCTGTAGCTTTATGAACGAGGAATCAATGCACTGGTTTGGTGGTTCTTGTTCGTCTTCAACTGGCAATTATTTATATTAATATTCTAATACTTGAAAAATGAGATTATTTTTCTTTTGTGATGAATTGTATTTCAGAAGCCAGACCATATCTCCTGTCTGCGAGGATATAAAACAATGATGCAACATATATTTCTCTGATGCTTATTCTAGTACATTTGGCGTTACATCCTGTATTACTATTCAGTTTGTTTATACAGGTCAGCTGCCAGCTAGCACTCCAGCCATCCCTGGAATGTTTCCTAACATGTTCCCTCTGGCAGTTGGACAGGTGTTTGCCTTATTTTCCTATCTCTAATTGTTTTTTTTTGGTGCTTATGTTGTCTTTCTGCTTTCGTAGTTTCCAACACTCCCTCTGATTCCTGTGACACAGCAGGTGTGGTAATATCAATATACACTGAAAGATAGTTTATTTAGACTATTTAATTTGAATGGTCCCGGTGCTTTTGTAGGCTACTCGGCACGCTCGGCGGGTATATGTTGGTGGTCTTCCTCCCACTACTAATGAACAGGTTGTCTACTGTTTCCTTTGATATCTTGCATCAGAAATTTATACACCACTGTTTCAAATATGACTAATTTCTTTCTATTTAATTTAAGTTAATGGAATATTTCATATCATCTATGCAATTTTTACCATTTATCCTATGTTAATCCACATAACTAATAAAAAATTTATTGTGCAATTTCTCTCATATGCATTGCCATCCTAGTATATGCCTTCTCTCCATTCTTAAATCAAGTCACGGTTAAAGGCATGATCCTTAATAAGCAAGCCAAGAATGTAGAAATTGGCTTGCTTGTCAGAAGAACTTAAAACCTTTTGGGATATTGTTTGGATTCCAATCTTGTTGGGATCTTTCCTATGCCCTTATTTACTAAGCATTTTTCTTTATAGTGATTTTGAGCTCTTTTTTGTCTATGTGTAATTGTCAAAGCCTGCATATCTTAGAATCGTATTTCATTTAAGCATCTTTGATGTAGTAAGACTGACTGATGATTCTTTTGTGATATCTTCAGTCAGTTGCAACGTTCTTCAGCCAGGTGATGTCTGTCATTGGAGGAAATACAGCTGGTCCTGGTTAGTCCTCAGTGGAATCAACTTTATGAGCATTTCCTTTAATTTGGTACAGTTGTGATTATTTATGCTGGTTTGGTTTTTTAATAGGTGATGCTGTTGTTAATGTCTATATAAATCATGATAAGAAATTTGCATTTGTGGAAATGAGATCCGTTGAGGAAGCAAGCAATGCAATGGCCTTGGATGGAATCATATTTGAGGTTCAAAATTCTTTAAATTAAACAGCTTATGAATTTGGTATTATCATAAGCAACTCTTGTAAGTGTGGTCTTGTTACATTTTAGGGGACGCCAGTGAAACTAAGAAGACCTAGTGACTACAATCCTTCTCTTGCTGCTGCACTTGGCCCAAGCCAGCCAAATCCCAATCTCAATCTTGCTGCAGTTGGCTTGACCCCAGGCTCTGCTGGTGGGCTTGAAGGTCCTGACCGTATTTTTGTGGGTGGTCTTCCCTACTACTTCACAGAAGCACAAGTCAGGGAGTTACTTGAGTCGTTTGGGCCTCTTAGAGGTTTTGACCTTGTCAAGGACAGGGAAACTGGCAATTCAAAAGGTTATGCATTTTGTGTCTACCAAGATCTGTCTGTCACCGACATTGCTTGTGCTGCTCTTAACGGTATTAAGATGGGTGATAAGACCCTCACTGTTAGGCGTGCAAACCAAGGTACAGTTCAGCCCAGACCAGAGCAAGAAAGTATTTTGTTGCACGCACAGCAGCAGGTCGCGCTACAGGTATGTATTAGAGGCTCGGATACTAAAATTTTTCTTCAGTCTTAAGCATATTGTGTGATTCTTTTGGTCTAATTCCCATATGAGGTTTACCTCTATCCGTAGATTATAATTAGATGAGATGGATTAGTTAGAGTGCTTAGTGTAAGGCATTAGGGAGATAAATTTAGTTAATGAAATAAGAGATGATTTAATCCATTTGAATATTACTAATAGTATAGCCTAGAATAGAGCTTAATGGAGGGATAAAATCCACATTACCAATCCCAACTGACTCTATGCCTAGACCCGAAGTGATAGCTTATAATTTTTTACCTGTGTTGTTTCATGCAGTCAGATTCTTGTGCATCACATCAATTTGGTTGTTGATAATTAGCTCTTAGTGTAGTAATTGAAGCCAACATGGAAGTTGATCACAAGCACTGGATTGGAAAAGGGAAATGTTACCATGCACTTCTTTGTTAACGGTCTTATGAGCCTATCCAAGTTGGAAATGTTACTGGTGCTTGGTTTACTTAGTGTTATATCAAGACATGGCCATCTTTGATTGATCTTTTCGATGCAGAAGCTGGTGTATCAGGCAGGATCACTACCCACCAAAGTACTATGTCTAACCCAGGTGGTCAATGAGGACGAACTGAAAGATGATGAGGAATACGAAGACATAATGGAAGATATGAGAGGAGAAGGTGGAAAATATGGTATGCTATGGCTCACCATTGCTATCGATTGCACATTTTGATTTCAAACGTTTCTGCTAAATGCGATGAAATGATTCTCATTTTTATATCACAACCAAAAAATTGCTCGTAATAATATTTCCCTTAGAGATTTATCATGTTTGCAGGTAATTTGGTGAATGTTATTATCCCACGTCCTGGACCGAACGGAGAGCCCGTACCTGGTCTTGGCAAGGTTTGTAGAGCTGATGCTGTATTGGTTTTGGGCTATTTGGTTTTGTTCAAATTATTTTGTATCAGTTCACGAGTTGTGACCATTGTTGCATCACTTTGAACTCCTGTTTCTTCAGCACTAATCACACTATCCATTGATCTTCCATCAGGTATTTTTGGAGTACTCTGATGTCGACGGTTCTACCAAAGCTAGGCAAGCTCTGAACGGACGGAAGTTTGGGGGCAATCCGGTGGTTGCAACATTCTATCCAGAAAGCAAGTTTGCCCAGGGCGACTACGCTGGATAGCTTCACCTTCGCTCCAAGGATTTTACTAATGCGGAACAGCGACAATGTAATTTAGTAAGTAGAGACTTTGAGTGCTTGTTTACTGATGCTAATGCAGTAGATTTTGGCATTCCACACAAGCTCTTTTGCTTCCCTTCCAAGGATATTTCCATTGTGTGGATCACCTGGATTTCTTTCCATGACTTGAAATTCGAAAGAATCACTCTTTATGTCGACTTCAAGTAATTGCATTTCAAAATTAGTAAACAGATGAAAAGAAACTCTTCAAGTTATTAGTAAATTGTTAAGATTGATAAACTTGGTCTGCAGATTTTACAGAGGAAAAACTCTACTATTTTATAAGGATGATCGAAGGCTGTTATTAAATTTTGTTCTTTAGCTATTAGTATGCTTGGCTCATCTAGTTCACTTGAAATGTTAGTCCCACCTTTTAAAAATCTAGAAAATCTTTTTTTATATTAAACAAATGGGGTCTAAATCGGGTTGAGATGCAAATCACAATAAAGAAAATAGAAGTGGTACTGTGTGAATATATTAATTTGGTACATCGACATGTCTTGATTGATTCGTGGACTAAGATAAAAGAAAGTTTTTAGAGATAAAATATGATTAATTATTAGAAGAAATATCAATATTTATACTAAATTAAGATTAACTTGTATAACAGAAGAATACAATTTACATAGTTAATTTTAAATTGTTAAGATAAATACAATTTGATGAACCTGACGATGGCCATGACAATTTATCCAATCAAAATGTAGTCTCAAAAAGAAGCTCTTTTCTAAATAAAGATAATTGATAATTTATTGTTTTTTTGAATAAGTATCTCAAATAATAGATAAAAATAAATTAAATATATATAAATATAATTCTTAGAAGATGAGTAATAAAAGGTGGAATCTGTCATTCTAATAATCTTACATTGTCCCATGATTATCTATAAAGAGAAAATTGTAATTGACTAATATGAGAAAGATTTTTTTACTTAACGATTCAAATCTTTATCCTATAGTAACAATTATATTCTAAACTAGCCAATTCAAACCTGCCTAGAGAGAATTCTTACAAAATATAAACACAGAAGAGCTCGAGTACTTAAGATAAATAAATTTTATATCTAAAATGCGAGGATAATACCGATCACAAAATCCAAATATAAATAATTACTTGACTATTTGACAACTATGTTTGTTAAATAACATATAACAAAATAATTAAAAAACTGATAATTCTTTGAGTACTCTACAACAACAAATATCAAGAAAAAAGTGCATACACAGCATCAAGAAAAACGCCAATATATAAGTTCGAAGCTTGCCATTCTAAGTTTGTAAAAAGTAAAAATCTTTTAATTTTAAAAATTCTTCTATATTTGTAAAGCCTAACTTTAAACCCTAAAATTTTGAAAATTCAAACCATAAATCTCTCACATTTAACTTGGCCAAAACTGAAAATTTGTTAAAGCTGATTTTAATTATAATTAATAAATAATTTTGAGCATGTACAAACAGTTTCAAAGAAAATTGCTATTACATCAGTGGAATAAGATATTTTCAAAATATGAAATATCTAATATTTTTTAAATACAATGGTTTTTCAATAACAATAAAAAATAAAGGATGTTTTTTAAAAAAAAATTGACATTTTTCATTCTAAATCAGAGATAGAACTAGGCTAGTATTCCTTATTGGGCTTAAGATCGGGCCACAACATGGCAACTCAGCGAAGTCTGTTTCAGGATCATATGGCTCAGTCCGCGTTCGTGTATCTATATATAAGCTCGTCATGTAGATCTCGTAACCATCTTGCGCCGAAACCCTAGCAAGGAGCAGCGCCGGCACCATGGCAGTGGGGTTTGATTCTCCAACCTAATCTCTGTCTTGCTTGCATTTGATCTGCCATTTTAACTCATTTCACTTTCTCTTTTTTTTCCCCGATCATGTTTGCAGGAAGAACAAACGAATCTCGAAAGGCAAAAAGGGAGGAAAGAAGAAGACGTATATTTTTATTTGTAGCTTATCTACTCGTTTATTCTTGAGGTAATTTGCTTGCGATTGCAATAATACCTGATGTGTCTTCCGATGTACACGTTGCAGCGTCGATCCCTTCGCTAAGAAGGACTGGTACGACATTAAAGCACCATCCGTCTTCAGCATCCGGAACGTCGGCAAGACACTTGTGTCAAGGACACAAGGAACCAAGGTCTGTTACCTGGTCCATCGTTTGTGTAGTTCTCCAATCTGTTTCTATGCCCGTTTACTCTATTTGTCGGCTGTATAATCCATTAGTCTATTCTTATGGCATAGTTTACTGGATAAAAAAAGTTGGTGCTTTTCTTCTTCTTTTCTTTAGAAAGGAATGCTTTATGGATAAGTTTTACTTAAAGGTTAAATTGAATGAAACATTTTCTCAAATTAACGGAACATACTGTGACATAGAAGGCTGTGGATGTTTGTTCACTTCTTAGTCGTCCTCATGTCTCGAAGATGATTGTTTTGTGCCATTGTGAAGATGGAATAACCCTTTTAAGCCTTCCAAATGAAAATAACTGAAACATGGAAGCGTCTGAGATTATGTGTTCCTTTTTGGCTGTGAATGGATAATGGATTGAATGAAAGAAAATGATTACTACCTGATTTGTATTGATTGGAAGATGGATTGAATGAAGAGAATGATTTTTAATTTTTTGGGAGCAATCACTGCTGGTAAAAGCTGAAAATCAAGTTGTCATTTACTAGTAGAATGATTCTAAAATGTGGATTAAATGAAAGAGAATGATTTTTTACTTCTTGGGAGAAATTAGTACTGGTCTTATGGATAGAAGCTGAAAGCATGCTGTCACTGATTTGTATATTGATTCTAAGATTATAATGACAATGTCTTATATTTTACCTTATCTACTGAATCAATTCTGTTAGGGCGTGAAGCATCTAAATTTTGTGTTGTGAAATATTTAAATTCTTCTGTGTTCAATAATCCAAGCAAGAACAAAGGTTGCTTATTATTTTTCCAGGTAGTGGAACTTATTGCCTCAGTTTTGTTTACCTTTCCTTCTATTCTCTCTTTTGTTTGTCATCCAAAATAGCTGCATTAAACTATACAGTGGAATGCAAACTAAAAACATGGAAATTGATATTACATTGTCTAGAAAAATACTTAGTGTGGATTTTCCAACAAGAGATGTTGTGACTGAATCCAACTATCTGATTTGATTTGGATGCCAATCGATTCAAAATGGTTGTCTGAATTAGAATAAAAAAAGATTTAGCTTGATTTCGTTCAAAACTGATTTGGACTGATTCTGATTGAATTCAACAATTCTCTGTTCAAGAAATTAGGTTAATCAGATGAGTTGAATAGCATGGTACAGCGATTTTGGGTTAGAAAATCATTGTGTTTTGTATTAATTAAGTGCTCTCTTTGGCGTTGGCTCACTGGAGATGTTCAACAATGACTTCTTCCTTACCAGTGTCTTCTCAGATCAGCCTTCCTCAAGTGGCCGCCTTTGTGAATATCTTAGACAATTGGTGTATGTCAATCATCAGAAATCGTTGTCTCTGGACTTTGGAAGTCTTATTGGCTTCTTCACATCCTTCAGTCGTCTTCCTCGTGCTCCCTCAACAACCAGCATCATCACTCTTGGCACATGAATGATTTCTAGGATCCTCCGACTAGATGCCTTCAATCAGTGTCCTCAGCAACCCGGCATTTTCTCCCCAGCCTAATCAGATTCAGTAACTAAATTTTCGAATACCAGCATAACCAGATTACTCTAGGCTTGGATAGTGGGCACTATATTTTGTTAGTGAGTTCAGTATTGAGTTAGATTCATCCGTACACTACATGGCATTGATAATGATTCATCTTTTATTACAACACTACTGTTCTGTCCAAAATTTTCTGTTCACAGTTTACCAGTTTGTGTTGCAAGCTTGCACATAATATAGATATCAGAATGCCTCCAAATAAGATATTTTGAACTTGTATGACATGGTTTAGGTGCAACTATCTGGAACCAGGTAGTTGTTTTGTACTCGAGCTAAAAATGTATGCGTAGATCATATATGAAGTCTGGTGATTTTGAATCTGAAGTCCTAATATTTGTATTTTGTACTGCCTAAATGCATATTTGGCCATTTGCTTCCTTTGTTGCTCAGGCATTTGCATTTGCACCATTCTTGACAACTTTGTTTGCAATGCATCTTACTATCCAAAGCTTTCTTCTCTGAGTGCTACCGTTGATAAGTAATCTTCTTTGATGATTCAGATTGCTTCGGAGGGTCTTAAACACAGGGTATTTGAGGTTTCATTAGCTGACCTCCAGAATGATGAGGATCAAGCATACAGGAAGATCCGGCTTCGTGCAGAAGATGTACAAGGAAAAAATGTCCTAACGAACTTCTGGGTATGTTTCCATTATCCCCAATTTACTGGATCCTCTGTTCTCGGTGGTGATCGCCTTTTTCTTCCATCAGGGTATGGATTTCACTACGGACAAGCTTAGATCCTTAGTGAAGAAGTGGCAAACACTCATCGAGGCACATGTCGACGTGAAGACCACTGATAACTACACATTGCGTTTGTTCTGCATTGCATTCACCAAGAGACGCCCTAATCAGGTCAAGCGCACTTGCTATGCACAATCCAGCCAGATTAGACAGGTGTGTTTACCAAACGATGCCTTGATGACCAATTACAAGACAACACAGAGTTTATCATTCAAAATGTTTTATGCAGATTCGTCGCAAAATGACTGAAATTATGGTCAATCAAGCTTCGTCCTGTGATCTGAAGGATTTGGTCCAGAAGTTCATACCCGAGGTGATCGGAAAGGAAATTGAGAAAGCAACGACGAGCATATTCCCACTGCAAAACGTCTTCATTCGCAAAGTGAAAATCTTAAAGGCGCCCAAGTTTGATTTGGGAAAGCTCATGGAGGTTCTCCCTTCCCTTGTTTTCCTTTTGAAAACTGCTTCCATAGCCCAAAAAAAAAAAAAAACTGAAGCTCTTGTGGGTCTCTTTCAGGTTCACGGAGACTACAAGGAGGATGTGGGTGTCAAGTTAGATCGACCCGCTGAGGACGTCCAGATGGAGGGCGAATCTGAAGCTGTCGCTGCCTAACTTATCACTCTGTCGTTTAGATATTGGATGTATTTCCAATTTGATTACTGGAACAGTTGAATTTCGAAGAATATTTATTTTCCGGCCTGTATTAATTG
>JBAMIB010101097.1:0-14354 GCA_037177415.1 Kaempferia rotunda
TTAATTAGGATTTCTATATTTAGCTTTTATTGTAGGTAATACCTTGTATATATATACTACATCTATTCATGAATAAGTTGTACTTGAGTTTTCCTCTCAAAACCACACCTATTTATAACAATGACAAATGTCCAATGAATGGATCTGTTAAACTATTGTGCTAATCTAGATTGTTCCCCGAGAGGAACGCGTTGCAGGGTTCGACTTTAACATCTCGGCAAGGACTGTTATATCTCCATAATTCAGGTGTAGTGCCAAATATGCAAGAATTCACTTTGTAGTGTCCGACTGTAACTTATTGGCAAAGAGCACTACATCTCCATGAGAACTTGGATGTAGTGTTAAATAGACAAGAGTTCTCACACCTTAAGTTGAATAAGAATAAATATTATAGGAAAACTAATAGTCTAAGATTTGGAATATGGAATATAGGAATACTCACGGGTAAATCAATGGAGGTAGTAAATATGATGATTAGGAGAAAATTAATATATTGTGGGTAGAAGAGACAAAATGGATAGGCGAGAAGGTAAAGATGATAGAGAACTCGGGTTTTAAATTATGGTACACATGAAAGCGTAAAGTAATGGAATGAGTATTGTTGTAAATAGTTCAGTAAAGGATGAAATTTTAATAGTACTTAGAAAAGGAAATAAAATTATAGCCCTTAAGATAATAGTGACGAAAGAAAATATGAACATAATTAACGTATATGCACCGTAAGTAGGATTAGATGAAACTACCAAATTAAAGGTTTGGGACGACTTAGATGAAATATTACAAAATATTCAACCAAATGAAATGATTTTAATAGGAGGTGGCATGTCGGCGTGAAAAATGAGGAATATGAGAGGGTACATGTTGGTTATGAGTTTGGAATGAGAAATAAAAAAGGGAAGACTATATTAGATTTTGCGATAACATATGATTTTATATTAGCTAATATATTTTTTAAGAAAAGAAAAAAAAACACTTTGTCACATTCAAAAGTGAGAATAATAAATTGTAAATTAACTTTCTTATAGTTAGGAAAAGGGATAAAAATATTTGTAAAGATTGCAAGGTCATTGCGGAGAAAGCTTAACTACCCAACAACATTAGTTAGTAGTGTTGGATATACGCCTTAAGCATAATATCAATAGAAAGAAAATATATGAGACTCCTAGAATTAAGTGGTGAAAGTTAAATGATGGGAAGCAAAATATATTTAGGAGAAAGTGGAAGTAGCTACATTAGGTGAAATATACGATGACTCTAATATGATGTGGGATAAGATAGTATTAAAGTTGAAAATAGTAGCTAAGAGGATACTCGGTGAGTTAAAGGGATATGCATCGCTAAGTAAAGAATCTTGGTGGTAGAATGAGAAAGAACAAGAGAAAGGGAAGAAAAAACGAATAACTTATAATGAATCATACATTTGTAAGAATGAGGGAACTTAAAAAAACATATAATAGCCAAGAAAAAGGCTAAGAAAGTTATGAATGAAGCAAAGAATAAAACTTTTAAACTATTATATCAAAAATTAGATATATAAAAAAGGAAAAACACAGTTGTAGAATAATTTAAGTGAGAGAAAGAAAGATAAGGTCTTATCCAAATAAAATGTATTAAAGATAAATGCAATAAGGTACGGTAAACAATGGAGAAATAAAAGAGCGATGGAAGAGGAAGACTAAAAAAGACTTACTTGGCAATAATAAAATAAGATAAAATTTATTTAAGTATAGATGATAGTATAGTAGAAAATAGAGTTCAATGATATGAAAAGATCTATATAGCTGACCCCATCTAGTGGGATAAGGCTGGGTTGTTGTTGTAATACCTATTTATAGCAACAAAGTTTATGTAGAATTTTGTTCAAATTATAGAGCGATCAAGTTATTGAGTCATACCGTAAATTTTTTGAAAAGAATTATTGAGAAGAGAGTTAGAGTGAGGAAAAATATTTTTGAGAATCAATTTTTTTTGAGAAAAAAGAAATATCACTAAATAGAAAATACAATAGTTCGAATGTACTCTTACTAAATCAAAAGAACTCTAATCAAACTAAAAGATATTGGTTAAACTCTAACCAAATTAAAAGGTATGCAGATCAAATTAAAAGATACCAAATTGTTCACACTCTAAAGTAGGACAATTATCAAAATCAATTATAAATTCAAAATTTAAATCGATTTCTTTTCCTAGTTTGCATTAGTTTTCCCCACTGAGAAGAACTTGACACCTATCATGTAATGGCTATGTTGAACACTTTGTTGATATTCTTTAGTGGTTTTAATGAATGTGGTGTCGATAAATTGTGTTTATTCAGTGAACTTTATATTAAAATAATCTTCAAAGTGATCTATTCAATATAGAAATATGTTGAGTCTAATTGTCTCGTAAAAATAAGAGTTTATGTTGATTATGCCCATTATTTTCAAGAACATGACTTGAACATTCGCTCAGTATAATATAATGTGATTGTGTGTAATTGTGCTTGCTATTCGTGGAGCTTACTAAGTTCAAATAATTATTTGGATGGATCATACAAGTTCTCGACAATGTAAGCTCGTCCTCTGCATGAGTATAACTCGATTATATCTTTACTCCTAAAATATATATAACTTAAGTTTTTAGTGGTACCTATAAATGCTTTTTATTATTATTAATAATAATTATAAACTAAAACATACAACAAATTACAGTACAATGCAAAAAAATATGATTGATGATGATAGTGAAAAGCAAATTAAGATGCAAGCAAAAGTATGCGTATGATGGGTTTTTTATGAATGACAATCAAACTAATTAACAACAACCTATATAATCGAATTGTTTAAATTTTTTAAATGAAATACAATGATATGTAAAATTGTGTGAATTTTTTAAAAAGATTCTAGAAATTTAACCATCAAATTAAATAAAAACAATAGTATTTTTTTAAGAGTCTGCAATTATAACATGTGAGTTCTATCCGATCTTGAAATCATTGTCAGGGTTGAGACTGTTGGAGTAGTTGCACTTGTTGGGATAGTTACAATTGATCTTGTAAATTTTGCAATCACCCTTATACTAGAATTGCTCCACCTTGTAATTGGTCTCAAACCACTAATTTTTTTTTTCAATTAAGCTGATTTGTAGTTTTGCAATTTCCTGATGCATTTATTAATAAGCCACTAAGATTTTCCTTTTGTTTATGGATCAACTTTTTTTCCTTTTGCTATGACTAACTTTTTTTTGTTTCTATTTTGTTTATGTTTTTATTTTTTTTCTTATTTTTTCTTTTGATCTTCAAGTGGACCCCACCTAAATTAAAGAATAAGGATTGGTTTACTTCCTTGTTTGACTTCGTGATGGAAGCCGCAGTCCATATTGATCTGAAATTGATAGAGTTTGTTTTATGATCGCGAGCACTATGGTGGTGTTGGGCATTGGTCTACATGAGGTTCTAGAGGCAATGATGCCGGGAGAAGTGGTGGCATCACTATTGTTCACAAGGCAAGGAGCATCTATATGATATGATAGTGTTCTGAAAAATGGAGTTGCGAGATGACTACATTTCTATTTATGACAGCACAGAAGTAATGATTGTTGGGGAAAGCTTGATGACTTTTTCTTGTGGCTGACAACTGGTTGGTGACATAAAGTAGCGGGTAGGAGAATAGCAACGCTTACAAGGGGTAAGTAGTGAAGGTAACTGATCAAATATAGATGAGAGGGTATCCAGTTATACAACCTAGTCGAAGATGGTGCTTTTTTGCTGTTAAACTAGGGCGACAAACAACAAAAAGAGTGACGGAGTAAGACATTAAAAAATATGCTAACTAAATTAAGAAATATCAAATTTTCACATATAAAGCACAAATATCAAAACCAATTACAAATTCAAAATTTAAATTCCTAGTTTGCATTTTACTTCTTTTCATAGAAAAGATCAATTGTAGGTGTCATACATCTAATAAAATAAATAATGGAAAATATAGAGAAAAAAATGGATTGTTTTATTGAATTTTAATTGTCTTACAATAAAGATCTAGCAAGGCTTATGTTTTGAGCCATAGTTTTGGTGGGCAGTTAGAGTGACATGATTGTGTTTCTTCCTCAATTGACAAAGACTATTTGAGATTTTTGCACTTCTAGATCTATTTATGAGTTGAAAAAAACCACTCACTATGGTTATGTGATTCTTGTAGAGATGTTCGCTAGCTAAAGAAAACACTAGTGAAGTTGTATAACAAGCTGTGCTGTCCTCACAAAGTTGTTCACAAGTCGTCATAGTGCTTGCAGAGTTAAACCGAGTTCTCCCACAGTTGTGTCGAGTTGCTATTGAGCTTGAAGAATCTTCTTTGTTCATAGAAGATGTTCACAAGACATGTGAGGATGTTCCAAGTGACTGCAGAAGAGAAGTTGTTTCAATTCCTTTTGCTTGTCGAAGGGCTAACACACCGTAGAAGAAAACCTCATTCTGTTGTCTCAAGTGTTTCCTTATGTTGATAGACAAATGGATCGAGATGCTTAGCCTGTACCTACTACTGACGCAAATTGATATTTTAAAGCATGGAGTCTTGACAGCTGATATGGTGGGCTATTGAGAAGAAAGAAACATATAGTAAATTATATTGCTGTAAAGATATGTATAATAATGTAGTTACTAATGTAGAGCTATTACAAGTATTGTGAATAATTTTCTTATATTGTACAGTTGGATTAAGGTGTATCTTAAAGTCTCCATTTGCATATCTTAGACAAACTCACTAATCATAGATAAAATAGATCTCCTTAATATGTTTTATTTATAAACGATCTTGTGCTACCTGATGATATTAAAATCAAAACTTGAATTAAGGCGTTGAGATATGTAGAACTAAAATGGACTATATGAAATTTAGTATAAATTTAGATTTAGATATCTTGGATCTATTAAATATTTTATAAGGAGATATTAACGGAGATAAAACAAATGGATGGATAAAATGAAGTGGAACATTTAATGTCTTGTATTGTGTCATGTGCCCCTTTGTTAAAACAAGTTATTATTGGCACTCCATTATTCTTTATAGATTGGACTAGTGGGTTCTTAGTAACATATAGAAAAATAATAAATAAAATAAAATAGCAGTGATGAGTATACTAAGATTGATGTGTAATGTTGCTAGAATGGATAAAATAAGATATTACTAATATTTAAAAAATTTGGTCCAATTTCAATAGATGATAAAATGTGGGAAAATAATACTTATTTGCATTATTTTTATGATTCAGTAGTTATTTTCCTTGACAAGTGTTTTAGAACCCAGGGATTAGTTGTGTATATACCAATCATACTGCTTTATAAAAGAGATTTTTTGTTTTGTAGAAGCAGCATATTTCCAAGAGTTGATTTTATCTCTGTTCCAAATAGGTTTCATGTTTTTCCAACATATGCCATGACATCAGTTGATATCTTATAGGTTGTGAATGCAGCTAACCAGCGGCCAGATATTGTAGTGCAAGTTGGACTAGAATACAGATATATACCGTCTGTTGCTAAACTAATTGGCATAGTTAAGAGTGGAATGCTTGGGCAAGTCAAAATGGTTGCAATCCGAGAACATCGATTTCCTTTTCTGGTCAAGGTGAATGGTTTTGCAACTAGGTTCATCTTTCATTTGGGTTTGCTATTCATGGCTAATGATCATTTGGATTTATAATCAGTATTACTTGTTTCATGTAGGTCAATAATTGGAACCGCTTCAATGTAAATACTGGGGGAACACTGGTGGAGAAGTGCTGCCACTTCTTCGATTTGATGAGGCTCTTTGCAGCTGCCAATCCTGTCCGTGTGATGGCTTCTGGATCTATTGATGTTAACCACAAGGATGAGATTTATGATGGAAAGGTCATCTCTGCAATCTTGTTTATTATTAGTTAAATGAAGATAGTTTGAAGAAATGGATATTTGAGTGTTTGCCATCTTCTTTCTTTATTCAATATTCTTGAGGGTTTCTAGGTCAATGGACTGATACTAATTACCTTATTTGTCTAGTGATTATCATCCATAAAACGGTAGCTAGAAATTGAGAATAGAACAGTAAGGTAGAACGCTTGTCAATAGATTTATTTAAACAGAGCAAATGATGGCATGTTTCCTATCAACATCTTGCTTTCCTATTAGGATTATTATGATCAGTTGGAAAGCTAGCTATTCGGCAATTGCTCCATCTTGTTGGTGTGATTCGGGTGGTGAACTAGAGATCTGTTCTCACTCAGGGTAGTAATTTATTTTGTGCATTAATTGTGTTAGTTCCGCATTGGAAAATTCAAACCCATTTTAGTGCTTGTGTGGTGTCTGCCTCTCCCAATTGGCTAGTTCTTTTTGGGCTGGATTTGTCTCCACTCCATTCAACATAGTCGTCATGAACATTGAGCAGAAATAGCCTCTGCTCAGACCTTAGCTCCTGTTCCACGTAGAGAGCAAGGTTCTTTCAATGGTTGTGTGAGAACATCCCTCTCTCAATTGTGCATAGCTAATGGAAGCTGACAATTTTTACTCTTATATTACCTGTATCTATTATGCACATAAAAGACAATGCAACACAAACTTTTGCAATTTCATTGAAGAATTTACGTAGTTGATGTTTGACATCACCAATTTTATATTTAGCAAGTATGAATATTTGTTCCTATCATCATAGCCATGAGCTTGCTTAGTACCTCATGAGTACGGTCATGTATCCAATGAGAGAAAGGAAAGAGGGAGGAGAGAGAAAAGTCAAACATTTCTTTGGACAGAAGTAGATTGGGAAAACAAAAGGCAAGGAAAGTTTTCTCAAGTTTTTGTCCAAATCAGACCAAAACTATCACAGAAATTGCTTTGCTTGCCCTCTTGTTGCCATAGTCTTTGCCTTCAATTGTTTTTGTGGCCTTTCCAATACCATAGTGTCTAGTCTCTTTGGAAAAAAAAAATGAAAATGTAATAAAATTTCTCTTCTTAATCTACTCCCTTCAGGGAAACACGACTAGAGAAAACACATTTTTTTTTCTTCTCTTCATTTTATTTCCCTATGTTTCTGTTTTTCTCTTAAATTTTCTCTTCTTCCAAGAAAGCACAACCTTTAAAAGAGGAAATGGAGGAAAGCGAGTCCATGCCTGATTTTAAGAACAGAAAAGTCCATAATAAAACAAAGCAAGGAAAATGGACTCACCTCATTTAAGTTAAGCTTTCTAAACAAGGGAACTAATTCTTCCCTCCCTTTCCTTGGATTCTCCTACAAATTCCTCAATCCAGACAGATCCTTTTGGATAATACTTACATAATAACATTGATCTTTTGATTTCATATCAAATGATATATTTTACTAGTGACTGCTATCATTTTAATATTTATTTGATCTTTCAATACTTTTGTCTATTACCACTCATTGATTTCTTCACTGTGCATGACTTGTCATTCTTAGGAGGATAGTTATAACTGCTGTAGTTGGGACTCCATATTTTGTTAGTCTTTTATCAGGAGGTTTCTTGGTCTTATTTTATTTCATCCTCTCCATCAGTTGGAGCCTTGGAGTCAAACCTTGGGTGTAGCAATGAGAATCCTATGCTATAAGACTACGATAAATAGGTGACCAGAGAGCTTAGCGAAACGTCCTCTTTTCTTGCTATGAAAGAGTAAGTCACAGACATTGATCCTCCTTAGTCTTTGTCGCAATGGGAGTTATGAACTGTCATCTATTAATCTTACATAGAAAAAAACAGTGTACATAACATTAGCACCATGATTTTCTTTATGTGGTCACATATTTCATTGTTCCATGTAGTGCAAAAAGTATTTTCTTCAGTATGAAGGTAGTTCCATTTTATGTGAGAAATATGCATTAAAAAATAATATTTTTTGTTAATAATGTTATATGCAAATTTTGATGTGGAAGCACCACAATATCCTCACAGCCAGATGTTGTAAATAGGTGCCAGACATCATTGATAATGCGTTCGTGATAGTGGAGTTTGATAATGGTTCTCGTGGAATGCTTGACTTATGCATGTTTGCTGAAGGCAGCAAGAATGAGCAAGAAATATCTGTTGTAGGTGACATTGGAAAGGTATAATGACTCAACTATTTCTGTTATATTTCCTTGGACGTTTTCATTCATAAACTTTCTTGTGCCTTCTCTACAACATCAATTGTGTGTTTTTTCTCAAAAGTAAAAGGAGGTTATTGTTATATAGTCTTTTGTTACTATAGGTAACTCAGTAACTTTTTTAACAGGGTGAGGCATTTGTTCCAGAGAGTATTATTCGTGTTGGCCTTAGAGCTGAAGGGAGGACGGGGGTGAAGACTGAAAAAGCTGAGGATGAACGAATTAAGTATGCATTCTCAATCATTACATTTTAATCTGTTTTATATTTAGGAGATACATAATTGTATCAATTAAATTCCTTATAATTCTTGAAGTTCAAATCTTCAAAGATTCTTAGCAAATCGTCACTTGTCTAAATTGCCGGAAGGCTAATTTGAATAAACTTTTGTCATGAAATATTTCAATATTTAATTTTGTAGTAACATATGCTATTTGTTCATCTCATAACTCATGATCAACAATATCAACATCAAGTTGTGGTTCACCCCATTTTTAGGTTGCCTAAATGAATCTTAAGCATTCATTTTAGACAAAATAAACATATTACTGATGATTAAAATCAGGAGTTACGTCGGCCATCATGAGTGATATTTTTCATTACGCCTGTCAATTGGCACATGTGAAGCTCTATAAGGCCTGTACATGAGCGAACGAGCATGGACGAGCGGAACATGCTTTCATCGCAACTAAATTACTTATTCTTTGTTGGTTGGTGTCTTTTGAGAGAAGTTCTGAATCATTCATTGGCGTGAGAAAAACTCTGAGTTGATGCTCATCCTTCATCAGGAGAAGCTTGCATCGATTCCTCCCAATCAAATCCTCCTCTTTTGTATCAAAACCCGTAAGCTTCCTTAAACATCCTCTCATGAGGGAGATGTTGATGCTGTGTCTTGACTTGCCTTTTTCATTCCCCATAGGTAAACTTCCTTATCTCCTTCCTCTTCTTCTTTCCCCTCCTCCATCCCTTCACTGTCATAGTGCCTAACACCATTTGTTGATGTAGCCAAAACAACACAACAATTTTATTGCAGCCAGGGATCAGAAACCTAGTTTGAAACAAATATTTTAAACCTGAACATAAACTAATATCTAGGTGTGCATAAGTGTATAAGACGATGGTGGTTCTGCTAGAGTTTCATTATACCAACTTTGCTGAGTTACCCATGTGAGATGCCTAGTAGCTTCTCTTGCAAAGAGTGCAAATTTTAGGGTGAACATGGGTAGGGCAGCATTGGTTTTTGACCAAAATATGATCTGACTAGTTTTTTAGGTCAAGAAAAATTAACCCAAAACTAAGACTTCACCTGTGAAAGCTCAATGTAGAGTCATTGAAAGATAACAAAATTATGCTGTAATTGTTCTGGTTTTCTTCATTTACAGATGGATTAGTTGCTAAATTTGTCACATATTTTATGACTTTTAACAAAGGTGTTTTTAAAAATGACTATTCTACCTTATATTTTAAAACATTCAACAGAATCTATCACATTTTTTTAAATAATTAATCTATAATATACTATACAAAAACATACTAAATATATCACATGAATAAAAAATTCCAGTAAGAATCTGTGTTAACTGATGACATACTAATTACTGCACGACATGGTAGATTATATGAATAAAAAATGATTAGGAATGAGGACACTTCATGAGTTAATGGATTCTTAATAGAAGTTTATATGTGTGCTAGATATTTTATAGTTTTATATACTACATAATAAGTTAGTTATTAGTTATTTTTTTTTGAAATATGTGACAGATTTGTTAAAAGTTGGAAAGTTTATGATAGATTTGTTATTTTGAATGTATGTGATAGATTTTTTAGAAGTTAACAAATTTAATAATTAACCTGTCATAAAAATACTAAGTCATTGGTAAAAGGTGCAAGCTAGTAGAAATTTGCAATTGTATTCATTTGACTGGGAAGGTTTTTCTTTTGCATGTGATACCAAGTATATGTTCCTTTTACATAGAATCATCCACCCTTTGCTCACATATTGGCATGATTATGGCTTGTTTACTTGGTGGCAAAAGGTCATTTGCTGACCCCGGGCCGCCCCACACGACCGGTCCCATAGTAATTTGTAGAGAGGTAGAGGTAAATCACGGGTGACTTTACCTTTGAACAGTGACCATTGCATGGGTCTATGACTTGTTTACTTGAATGGATAGATAGAGGAAGGAGGAGAGGGAAGGGAAAGAACAAGGATGCACATGAGCTATTGATCATCTATTTGTTTTTTTACTCATGCGGTCATTGCCTCCTATCTGAGTACTAGAATTGTGCATCTAAACATCTGTTTACTACCCTTGTAGAAATGAGAGGAAGGAGATGCAAGGAAAGAAGAGAGAGGAGGAGAGGAAAAGTGGTGGAAAACTGATCGTCTGCATTACCTGACTTTGCCTTGGAAGATGAGAGAAGGAAAATGTTGAACTTGTCCTTGTCTTTAGTGACCCACTGTTGATATGCTAACCAAGTCCTCCCATATTCTCATTAACGGCCCAAGCCCTACTGAGCAACCACCGAGGACTCCTGAGCCCTCCTTATTCGACCGTTCTACAGCCCTCGCCTTCTGTGAACAGAGTTCTCACCTGCCACTCCCACCTTTTTTCGATGGCTACTTCCGAGCCCTTGCTGATTACTCTCATGCCCTTCCATCTATAGAGACAAAGGGATTAAAGAAGGAATTTCAACTTGATTTAGTCTCCGTCTTCTTTATTTTGGACAGATGCATTTCAAGAGAAAAATCACTCTGTGAAGAGAAAAGTTAGCTTGATCTTGTCAGTTCTCCACTGGTTTGAATGAGAAAAATCTCCTCAAAACTGGAATTCTCCTCTCCTCCCTTGAGAATTCCATCATGGTAACAAGCCCTAAATAAGACGATAAAAGAAATTATAATTTGTGATAAAAGGCCTAGCCATTGTCTTTACAAACATTGTAAAAAAAAACAAAAAATCAGAAATTGAATTATTTTACCATTCTTACTGCCTTTTCATGTTTTCTTACTCCTACAGGTATGATGGACTTCATCATGGATCAAGCTACTTGGAACACATGCATTTGTTATCAATGCTTAAAGGTGAACGTCTTGGTGCTCCTGCCGTCAGGTTAACAGATGGTTTGCTATCTGTAGCCATTGGCGTTGCTGCTCAACTTTCTATCGTGAAGGGACGTTTCATTACTATTCAAGAAGTACTTCAAGAATAGAAATTGTTGTTCTTCTACAAGGTATTTTTCTGCTTGAAATGTAGAGTTTCATCCGTGTATAGTGCTTCGCCCTTGTCTAATACCGAATTCCATAAACAATCGTGCAATATTATTTACAGACTGTACAGGTTTTTTTTTTCCCTTACCTTCGTATGGTATGGGTTTAAATGTAATCACTTCAATTTTGTATTATGGTGAATATGTTTTTGTGTTAATGGTCAAATTGCAAATGTGGTTATAGATAAATTATGAGGATATTTTACCAGGCACAACGGTCCTTTGTACGAGAGGGCTCAGACAACCAAAGATATGACCTATTAGAACAAACACAAATGTAGATACCTACTTAATGTATACTTCTGATGCTTGAAAAGTTATCATTTAATTGTCCAATTATTAATCCTACCTAGTGACTTGACAGAATGACAAAGTTACGAATATGGGGCAGCGTTTTGTGTTTTATTAAGGTAAAATAATATTAATAGTATTATCTTATTTAATCACTCAATGATTTTAATAACTAAGATAAAATGCTAAAATTATTGAAATTCTCTCTTATATATATATTTTTATTTTTATTATAGTTGGTATTAGATATTTAGCTTACGTCGATTAATCTGGGTGATCAGACCTATGAAAGTTTCTATCAAGGTAAATCGGAAAATGCTTGTAGCGAGCGGTCTATTAATTTAGTGTTCTTAGGTCAACCACCTATAAAGAAAAATTTATCTATTAATTTGTTAAAACCAAGACTATCTCATGCGATCTGGAAGGGAGATAAATTATTCATCCAGCACAGTGACCCTTTGTAAGGGGAACGGATGAACCATGATGCATTTTGCATGTTAGAAATTGATCCTATGACTTATTATAGTATAGTATGCCATATAGAAATATTAACTCTATCAGTTCGTGGTGACATTCTCTCTTTTATAAATTGTAGCAAAAGATGGAATCTGTCACACGACTGATCTCACGGTCATATTTGAGAAGATAAATCGGAAAGTTGCAGTTGGTCACTATGGGAAAGATATTTTTCTTGGCTTTGTCGATATTCGATCTTTTGCCCATTGTAGCAGTATCTATCCTGTAGTAGTCAACAACCATTTTCTCTTTTATAAATGGTGATAAAAGCTGATTCGTTCATCTCAGTGTGCCTCTGCTAGTCTTTTATAAATGAATATATAGTTGGTTGCTCACAATTCTTGGAATATTTTTCATGTACTTGTATGATATCCATTAATGCAAAGGATTTTGTTGGTGGTTTTTCTTTACGTCTCCATTCTTTCATCATTTTAAGTGACATCTTATTATTTCAAACGGGCATTTACTAAAGAGCACAGGTAGTTTTGCCTTTTTCCCTAAATCGTGTTGGTGTTTTAGAAATATCCAAATCGTGTAGATGAAATCTCCATTTTACCCTTTCAATGTGCTTCCAAAGCAAAGATTAAATGGGAATCAAAGGCATGTGACCAAACCACTTGCATGCTTTCTCGTGAAAAAATTCAGACACCTCCTCGCTACCGCTTCATCGACAAATCCGAAAACCCTAGTTCCTACTAGTGAAAACGACCTAAAAGGCAACTTTGACTTCATCGGGGCGACTCCATTTAGTTTTCATCGGCACTTTCGTTAGGTGATGAGGTCAGGCCTTGTTCCAACGATGAGTGACATGGAGGGTCAGGGTTAGAGAAACAATCGAAGGCGATGAGGTGGACGATGACGATAAGGAAGAACAGGGGGCCTGCGAGATTAACACGGACGTTAGAAAGAACCCACTGGAAGAATTCCGACGGAAACCCCTCCGACGCTCAAGTCAGAAAGAGAAAGAGATAGAATAGTTGCGAGAATATGAACTTAGAGAGCTTTTACTTGGAGTTTCTCTCCCCTTTTATAGAAGCGGTGGGTGTCTTTTTTCCATGATTATGGCTGACTTGACAATCGTTCCGCTATTTAAGACTCTGTCAATAAGGGAAAAAGAATCGATATATATTTCATTGATTGTCTTTTCAATTATTTATTACCAAATAATCAGTTAATAAATATTTTCCCTAATAATAGAATCTCTTCCCCTTTTTAGCATTAATTATTACCGGAATTCCCGGTGGAGAAGCGTGCGTGCCTTTTATAAGAGGGCTCACATTCATACTCGAGGGGTTTCCTAATAGTATTTGTTCGAGGTTACCTTGGAATTTATTATGCCAGAAGTGACCTCGGGACTTACTATGCCAGAGGTGATCTCGGAACTTATTATGCCATAGGTTAAAAAAAAATGTGAATAGTTTAAGTTAGTTTAAGAAAATCAATGTGTTAAATTGGTGGAAGCAATATGATAATGGTAGATAATCGTGGTTAGTGAAAAAAACTACAGTATCATAGTACCATCACCTATTAGGAATGATGTTACAAATCCTTTGATGTGATATATTCAATAATTAGGACTGATGGAACACTGTATTTAGTTTCTATTTAAGTATGTTAAATTTATCAAAATAAATTGGTTTAACAGTACTTAGTTTGAATGTTATTTATTTGTTCAATTACAAAGTTGGATTTTTTTTTTATATATTACAGGAAATGCAAACATCTACATCAACAGCTGGAAAAAAATGTACAATGGATAACTAAACGTAGGTATTTTATAGATTTCTTTGGTCAACCTTCCCAAATGATAAGGAGAAGCGAAAAGAGTATTCAGGAGTGAAACTCTATAAAAAATATATTAGCATTATAAGTAATAATCCCTTTGTATCCTTTTTTTAGTATTCCAAAAATTTCATTACATATTTGAGAATTAGGATTTAGAAGGTAAAATTTTTAAATTTCATAATGTGGGTGTGACTTTCACAACTAAAGATGTAGCAGTATTGTTTGGAATTTCAGATAGAGGCATGCATGTAAAGATGAATTCGAAAGTTGCTTCTAGAAAATTATATACTAGATATTTTGCAAGGAAAGATCTAGATTGGAAGACTTAATGAAGAAATATTATTCTGTGTGGATTCAAATGTCGATGTTAGGTTATTTTATAAATTTTATAT
>JBAMIB010101616.1:0-14349 GCA_037177415.1 Kaempferia rotunda
CTGGTGTATGGTCCTCTTGATTCAGAGATGGGAGCCCTCAATCCTTTGTTCGAGGTTAATATTCTACCCACATGGCTTGATTGGACCATGACTCTTATGCACAGTCAGGGGTTAGTCCTTTTAGCAGTCCAGGCTTTGATACCAATTGTTAGTTTCAAAAGAAATTTAGATATCTCTATAATGACGTGATAATTTCCACTTTGGGTCTAAGCCCTCCTGGTTTTGCTCTTGGACTCCATCCAAAAGACATCATTTCAATAGAGATATATTTCTCTTATAAACCCATAATGTTCTCATATATTTCAACCTGAGACTATGTTTGCAACATTGCAACTCAACAATTTGTTTGATAAGGAAGATTCAATAAGTAACATAATCAAATCTTGTATAAATGATGTATTTCTCTTGCATTTTTTTCTGTCTAAATGCAATGTTAAAAAGTTGGCAACCATATGTTTGATCTTGGTCTGGAATTTGACTTGCATATGTTTATGATGGTTATGCATTGCCTGGTATATTTGGTCCTTGTATCATCATATGATTTTTTCTAAAGCTAGGAACAGGCTATAAGAACTCATTGCAGACTGTAGTACGTTTTCATATGCTTATGAACTTCAAATATGATTTTTCCAGTGTGCCCTGCTCAGGAAAAATGTGTCTGTTGGCCAACTTTCAAGTGAGAATGTCAATGAAGAACTGAGACGTCCAGATTGGAATCACATCATGGATCATCTCGAAAGGACATACAGTGAGATAAAAAATTCTGAGTTACCATCGATCAAGGCAAATTCTTTGGATTTGGAAAATCTCTGCCAGGACAAAGAGAAGATTGACAGAAACAGATTCCTATCTTCTGAAAGTTTGGTTTCAACTTTAAAGAGCATGGAGCAAATTGTCATGAGGAATACAGAAGAGTCTGTACGGGTTGAGGCATTATCTGTTATGATTCTTATTATAATGGAGAGTAACCCAAATGGAGAAAGAAATAAGTAAGCTGTCATAAAATATGAATTAACTTCCTCTTTTGCCATGAGTTTTATGTAATTTTGTCCCTCTAATAATCTACCTTTACTATGAACAGGTTTGAACTGATCACACTATTGGATGTTGTATCTAGGTTGCTTCAGAAGGAAGCTGGCTTGCATGTGCAGAAGCATGCTCTTCATCTATTTTTCTTGCTCCTGAACAGTAATTTCTTATCCCTGGCATTTTCTGGGAACGTGAAAATTGCCTAACTCCTTATAAAGAAAACATTGTTTTGGTTTAACTCAGCAAAGGAATTCGAAGATGCACATTCTTCTTGTTTGCTTGTTGAACTGTTATCGTCATACTAGTTTTGCATTCTAGGATCCAAATGCTATGCAATCCAAATTACTCAACTGGAGAGCTCATCTTTTTAATTTTACGTATACAGAAAATCTGATGGCAAACAAAGTTCATGCTGGACATTTCTTTCCTTGCTAATCCATGAAAGGATTTATAAGTTACAAAATTTGAATGTTACAATTAATTGCATAATTAGTGAATTGCAAGACAAGAATCTGAGCTAATATAATTGATGATTGAAACAAATGATTCATTTTGTGATGGAATTGAAATGATGGCCCTAGTCTATCCCCTTCTTGTAGCCAATACAAGCAAAACATTCTTAGTATCACAACCAGAAATATTCAATGTTTGTCATCCTAACCTTGGTCTCATCTATTAATTTTAGAATATTTTGTTGATTGTATCTACATTTAGTGTACAGTTGTACCAACTCACATGTTGAACATTTTACTTGTTATTCATTTTTCATTTTGTAAAGAATTAAGTATTTACCTTTCTTGCTGATAGTATTCTTTACATTAGCAGGCCCAAATACGCTGAAGCTGCTCACCAGTGAAGGTAAAAGTGGCCCTGTGGCAGAAAAAGACAGTCATAGTGTTTCATTAAAAGGGGTCATGAGCTTACTTTTGAAGGGTTTGTCAGAATGTTTATCATCAACTGGAACAGGAAATCTGGTAATCACTGGTTTGAATATGTGATTGACTAACTAGGTCCACAATCTGTGCACTTTCTATTTCCTTGTGATCTTAAACTTTTTTTTTGATATTTTTTGCCCCTGATAAAAAGAAGATAACTTCAGTTCACAAATGCACATGTATGCCACTATTTATCCTCAATTCCTCGGATTATCACCATGGAATTCTGTTAATAATTTTTATCTTGAATTTTTCTGAGGAAAACTAAATGAAAATAAAAACCAAAGTAATACAAAATATAACACCCCAGGCATTTATGAGTTGCATAAGCATGTGCTGTTGCTCAAACAGCTGATGATTGATGTGTATCTCATAGTTCGATGTTTTGTTTTGTGCTAAGAAGTGGTTATAAGCTTATACACATGTTGATACTCAAAAAGCTGATAATTGATGTATATCCTTAATCCACTGTGTTGTTTTTCCTAATGTGATTATATAATCACTTTGTGCTGGTTTGTACATTGATCATTTTACTAGGGTTATTTGCCAAAAAGAAATGCCTGATATTTGTCTGAGTTTGTAATTAAGATTCGAAGTAGTTATGATGAGCAAATCTTGTGAAGCCAACTTTTATTTCAGTTGAATGATCTGTTTTTAAAATTTCCACATTAAATTGTGCTTTAATTATTCATTTTTGCCAGAGCATCATTTTGCACAATGTTGTGGCTTATCATTTTTAACATTTAGTGATTTATATTTTATATTCTTTGGATGACATGAAAGGCCTATGTCTGTCTTAACTTCTATCTAATGGTGTGGTTGGTTATTGACTATTCTATTCCTTATGAATTCCCATGGAATAAACTATTTCTATGTTTGATTGCAAAAATAACTGTTAAATACCTATTCCTTTTGGAATAGTCAAATTCATAAGGAATATTTATCTCTTGCTCTATTCCTAGAATAACCATTTCTTATCTGTTCCATCCTTTAGAAAATGCATTTGATTACCCCAATCGGGTTTATCGGGTCAGATGAGCTGAAGATTGGGCAAGTCGACTTGGATGGGTCTGTTGGTCTGGATGTCCCAGTTGAGCCATATTGGCTGGGTGGTCAATTAGATTGAGTAGATCGTACAAGATGAGTTAGACAAATTATTAATGTAGGGATATTTTCTTTTCATTCTAAAGATTATCTCGTGTTTTTCTTATAATATTACCAGCTAAAGATAAGAATAGTTTTTCATTGTCTATTCTATTCCATGAACCAAACGAAGTGCTTCTTCCTTGTGCATTATATTCTCTAAGAGTAACTAAGTTATTGCTTATTCTATTCTATGATCTTAATGCTCCATGATAATTTACCATACGATGTGTTCTGCAAATTTTTTCTATGATGTCAATGCAATGTCTGAATTGTAGTTTCCTCTTACACTTACTGTTTCCATACTTTTGTCAACGTATTCCAAAATGGTATTTATTTTCAGGAGATCAAGCTTCGCAAGCAAGCAATTATATTGTTAGCTTATGTAGCATCATGTGGGAGATCTGGATTCGAATTCCTGTTGAAGCTTGTTGGGCCTCAGGATGTTAATTTCTTGCAGCTGATTGTACAAATTTTGGCATTTGAGATGGATGTAGAAATTGCTGATTATACCAGTGTCCAGTCCCTCAGTAAGGAAAGGTAACTCTTGACGGCAAGTCCTTATCGTGAATTCTCTTGTCAACTAAACTTGCAATACCAGGAAAATATTAGTGTAGCAACGAAGCATTGGCTTTGGGTCAACAATATTAGATTGACATCAGACAACTGGACTTAAAATATAATTTATAAAGACAAGAACTATAAGTGTGACTTGATCCAACCCAAATATAAATGGATGGTACAAATTGACCTCTTTATAAAGTATTCATATTGAAAAAATTTAAGTACTTTTTTGACTTGAAAGATATGGCCTTTTTATGACAAAATTAATAAGACATGATAAGAATTTCCCTTAGCTGGCTGTATACTTAAGTTTTTGTTAAAAGAATTCTCGCAACAATGTTCTAGTATTTTAACTTTATATATAGGCTCATATTAGTGTGCCAAGTTTTTTCGTCTATCTGGTGACTAGGTGTCCAAAATACCAAAGAGATCTAAGACAAGAAGAAAACCATTTGTACTAGAAAGCAAGTTGAATTTAGCTTTTAGTAGGATTGATCAGTTTGTGATTCGTCACACATGAACGAGCAGCCTCAACTGATATTCTTTCATGTTTGTCACACAGGACATTGTTGTTGAGAGAAGCATTGATACTCCTGAATAGATTATCATCGCATCCTATGTATTCCAGGCCTACGCTCGAAGCACTGACATGCAACAAGACTTCAAGCTTGACAATTGATGTTGCGAACAGGTTGTCTCATAGGAACAGAGTCTTATCCGAGTATGACAATGCAAAAATGATACAGCTGGAAGCCGAGACCATGGACTTGGCACAATTGTTTAGATCAAGAGTCTTTGCCTTCCTAGGTGGGAAACAAACGAGTTGATCAATTTTGAACGACACAATGCTACAAACGTCAAGGTAGAGTTCATCTCCATGAGCTGGTGGAAGAAATTTTTGTAGGTTCATGCATATGTTTCGAAAGATTTTTTTCTAAAAGCTCGTGTTTGCGCAAAGTGGATGCTTTTTGGCGGTTGCATCCATCTTGTAGACCTTGTCGAGCTGTATATAATTTAAATGACACGAGTTCAGCTTGGCGCTAATGACACTAAAATGCTAGTTGATTTTGTATGCAACTTTGAGAAGTGATGCATCCCTGAGATGCTTTAGAGTTTGTACAACAAAGCTGAAATCAAATCAAAATAATAATCGTATTTATTGTTCTATTCATATATGCTCTAACACTAATCATGAGTATCCTACCAAATTGTCTCGAGCTATAATATTATATTGTTAAGGCATAAATTTGTCAAAAAGATTTTCTATTATGATTCATGTAATTCACCAAATTATATTAACATGAGTAAGCATTTAATGGTGAACTGTATCATGTTTTACTCTAATATGTTCTTGGACTATGATGCATTGGTAAGGTTACTCAGTTATTTTTTAGATATCCACGGTTTGAGTCTCAACTATGATGGGTTTCTGGGTTGCCCACCATAAGTGTTTCTTGATTTATCTTAATATCTAGTGAAAAATATTCTTTAGAACTGAATAAGTCATCCTAGACTCTTATATGGCCTGGTTAATTATAATGTTTTACTCTAATATGTCATAATGAGTTTATAATGTCACTTTTCGTCACATAAGAGAATGAGGTTGTCCCCATGAATATATAATAGTAAAATCCGGAGGAGCGATTAATAAAAGAACTTGAGTTTGAATCTTTAATAAGATGAATATTTTAGAGATAGATTTTTGATTATGTACAAACTGTACTTGGATTTTATCTGATAGGCAAACGTAAAAGAGGCCATCGTCTATGTTGCCCCACGAATATATAATAGTAAAACACTGAGGAGCAAATAAAAGAACTCGACTTTGAATGATGAATATTTTAGAGATCCACTTTTTATTGTGTATAGTTTTATCTGATAGACACAAAAAAGAGGCCATCGTTTACCTCTACGATTAGTCTGGCGAAAACCAGACACCAGATCATAAAATAAAAGAAAATTGATGTTAATGGTTAGCGGATGGAATGATAAGAGTAAAGTACTTTCAGTATTGAAACAAAGAGAAGCATTTTGAATAGGAAAGGTAAACTTAAGGACAATATTCACAATGGCAATCTAGTATCAGAAAGATCAAACACCATGCGCCTGGAAATAAAAATAATAAATAACCAGGCTCCTATTAATTGTATGTATTTCATCATGTGACAAAAAGGCGAAATCGCTCGTCCCCAACGCCCCCGTCAACCCGTCCCCAGGCCAACACGGAGGAGGTAAATCACAGGTGGCTACTAGCTATAAGTGCAAATGATTAAGACATGGGGGAGATATATATGCTCGGGCACGCCGAGTTTCGACCTCTAGACCTCATGTGACAACCTTCGAAGCCTTAACCATCGCACCGCCCCGATGGGACAAATATATCATGAACTTACTTATCCATCCGCAAGGCCGCAATCTGTTTGCAGATGACGTACAAATATATTTCAAGTATCTAATGCTGCTACATATTCCAAGTTTGGAAGCAACAGTCCAGCAACTTCATAGCATCTCACTCGAGCGTTCTGAAAATCTACATCTTAGCAAGCACACAAGCGCTATTCTCATTGCGTCTTTGACCGACTGCAAATCATAAAATAAAGGGAGCGTATCCAACTAAAAAGAACACCAGTTTCATTATGTAAATCTTGTACATGGTGAATGCCAATGCTGTTTCTATGTCAAACCAAGAAAAAATGATATGACAAACCTCACAAACCCCAATCATGAATTAAACATCTGTTCTTGTACTCTCAAAGCCATAATCTCTGTCGGTTGTTAGAGGTAACTTCTATAACTTTATTCCCAGATCCACTAAACAGTTTCTGACCATCTTCCTTAAGCATCAGATGCCAGATTAAGCTATGGAGTCTTTCATCCAGCTCTCAGGTTTGTTGTTGTACTTGGACTTAAGTCGCAATCTTATTGTCCTTTAACGCCTGGCTAATGTTTACCTCCAAATGCTGATAACTTCCACAGCATCATTTTGACAGATTAAGGTTGTGTTTTTGATCCAATTCTCAGGTTTCTTAGAAATAAGAGCCCACGTAGATTTATTGTGTCTAGAGCATCCCCTGCTTCAGATTCCCTTCCAGCGAACTCGTAAAGATGGACAGCAGCACTTAAAATAAACCCATCAGGCTTTAGAAACCCATTAATGGTTTCGAAGAAGGAAAGACCTTCCTCAATAAGCCCATAGTCCATATATGTTCTCATCATGGTTCTACAACATGCCAAATCAGGATTCAAACCTGTTGCCTTCATTTCTGCAACAACTCTTTCTGCTTCGGATACAAATCCATCCTTTATAAAGCCAAAGATTAAATAGTTAAAATGAGCAGATGACGGAGTGATTCCTTCCTCCAGCATCCTACGAATAGTTTTCTCTGCTTCTGAATACTTCTTACTCTCTGTACAAGCTCTGATGAGCGCAAGATATGTAAGAGAATCTGCAAAATGCCCAGCCTTCTGCATCTCTTGGAAAAGATTTTTTGCTTCCGAATAGAGTCCAGAAGTGGCATAGACATTAATCATTGTATTATAACTAATCTGCATGGAAATATATGGCAGCCATTAATAACATATTAATAAACTTCAAAATAAGGACTTGTTGAATAAACATGCGGCCTCATCAATTGGAGAGAACTTGTGCAGAAAGGAAATCTACAAACATTGTCAAGTAAATGATCAACAGCTACAGAAGTAAACATGGCAATAAAACAACAGGGTCCACTGGAAACAGCAGAAAAACAGACCATCCTTGCTCAAATAATGTGATGGCATACAAATTAAGCAATTAATAATACCATTTGAGATACATTGGCCTATTTTCTCTAGTGTAGTAAATCATATGCCACGTCAGCATAGTTAAGGCGAGAATAAAAAATCATACAGCAGAGATAATAATCAGAGTTACTGGATTCACCAAGTTTAGCAGATGACTATATTCGTAATATTACAAGGGGAAGCATGAAGCTGTTGCGTCTATGTTAGTAATTAAAACAGTACAAACCTCTGTCTCGTGAATCTTAAGAACTGGCATATTCTATCCAATTTTTCTAAATTGGATATAAATTTGTTATTTATAAAATAACATGGATGGTGTGTTATGAAATAACGTTCAAAATTAACAATGTACAATGCACATTAGCAGAAAAAACCAATATGGAAAACATTGTTTTACATCTTATGTACTTCTCTAAGCTTTCTAAAAACACAGGGCAGAAACTTTGGAATATCATCACCTGTAATAACATGAAAACAATGCTCATAGTATTCAAATGTAAAAAAGAAAACAAAAGATGTGAAAGCACACTAGTAACAATGAGGTTATTAATCTAGTTGCACACCTTTCCAGGTTGTATTCCAACTTCCTTCATTTTTTCAAATAACTGCAATGCCTCTTCAGTCCTACCTGCAAAACCAGTAAAAAGAAACAGCTTATTTCTATGAAATGACTATGTCTCATGTTTGTCATCAGGATGGAGTAGTGATGACTGGAGAAAGTAAGCTGTGGACAAAATTTATGATGAATGTTTTTTCTTGTCCAGGGACACAGGTAAGCAAGACCAGCTAACAATTGATGCAACTGGATAGGATGAAGTATGTCCTACCAGCTTTTCCATAATAGCTAATTATGTTGGTGTAGGCCTTCTCATCTATTGGCAAACCCAATCCTTGTGCAGCATGGAACATCTCAATGGCCTTTTCTAACTTCCCCTTTTGACCATACACACTGTATCATTTCACATGAGTCAAGATAAAGATAATAAGGAAACTAGCCAAGAATAGTCAGGATATTAAACACTTGACTTTACCTGATCATGGTGTTGTATGTTTGAAGAGATGGAGGAACACAAGATGAAATCATGCGATTGTATATGCTCAGTGCAGAATGTAGCTTACCTGCATTTAGCTTGTCAGTTTACAGACAGATAGTTCAACTCAAATGGGTACTTACTTGTGACATCATTACTAACCTGCTTCTAGCATTGCCTTGATAAAAGTATTGTAGGCTACAGTATCGAGTTCCACATCCCTAGAAAAACTGTACTCAATAATCCTTTCTGCTTCCTGATATTTTCCTGTAGTGGAAGATAAAGGTGTATGAAGATTGAAGTTATTATTATAGGATGAAACAGAAAACAGGCTACTAGAAAATCTATAACACACGGGCACACACTACTCATAGAAAGGATACTAAAACAATTGAACTACTAAGTGCTTAAAGAACCTTCAAATTTTGTATCTTAAATCTATTCTATAACTTAACCTACTATTGATATAAATCTAAACAATAGAGTCAAACAGGCTATCAGTGCTCACTATTCTTAGTACAAGTATTGGCAAGTATGCTGATGGTAACAGCATCCTGAGCATAGCTTTTGCTAATCATTTCTTCATACAGCTGTATTGCTGCAGTAATTTCTCCGGATTTGCAGTAAACATCTATCATGGAATTGTAAACAGCGTCTACAGCATTTGAAGAGTGCAATATTGAGGTAAATACTTCTTGAGCTTGTTTTAGTTGGTGGAATCGTCCATAAAGAGTGATCATAGAAGCAATAGCTGAATTTTCAGGCTTATAGCCTATCTCAGAAATCTGCTTATACAAGGTTTCAGCTTCAACTATTCTCCCTGTGGCAAAGAGAAGAATCATCATTATCTGAATGAATACATGGTTTTCGTTCCAGCTCTGAAATATTCATAAATAATCATGGGAACAAAGAGTTTGTATGAAATTTATTAATTACAGATAAAGACAATACATGAAGTCATTGATACTTGCCTTCCCTTGCATATTTGCAAATCAGCTGGTTGGCAGAAGATACACCAAGTGCCATCAGACACAAAGATTTCAGAATGTTTTTGGATTTTTCAGTGTCACCATTTTCTAGGTACAGACAAAGCATTACACTAAGTGCTATATAATCTGGTTCATCTAGCTTTTTCAACAAGTGTTCTGCTTTTTGAATTCCTCCAACTTCACCATACATTGCCATCATTGATGTCCTTATGGTTTTATCTATGGTCAAGCCAACACTTTCCATTTCCTCTACCAAATTTTCAGCATCGTCTATCATTCCGTCTTTGCAATATACTTCCAAAATGGCCTTATAAAGACCTTCATCAAACTGTATTTCCAATTGTCTTAGATGTGAAACTAAAGACTTGGCCTTTTCAAGAAGGCCCAAATTCACATAAAGTCTAAGTAAGTCACTGCAGCAGACTGCATCAGGAAGCCCCATATTAGATAACATCTGGAAAGTAGCTTCTGCAGAAACCACATCCTCTAAGAACACATAACAGTGAAGTAAAATACTATATGAAAACTTTGACAGCTCAACATTTCTGGATTTCATAAGCTCAATAACTTTTATAGCTTTCTCGTACTCTCCAAAATGAAGATGAACATGAGCCATAGCCACATACGTTTTTTCATCACTTGGAGCACTTATTTTTTCAACATCCTCAAATGTTTTTAGTGCATCCTCATATAGGCCCAGTTTTCCATATATCCTGATGAGAATTCCATATATGGCCTCATCAAGGAGAACTTTGTTTCTTTGCATTTCGGAAAAAAGGTCTAGAGCTTTTGAGTAATCAGCAGTTTTGTAATGCAATGTCAACAGTGAAGCTAAAGTATAGTTACTTGGTACAATTTTCAACAATTTCATCTCTTCATAAATTTGTAAAGCCATATCCCCTTTGCCATTTTTAGCACTTAAAGAAATGAGGAGGCCATGTGTAGCCTCCTCAGGCACAAAACCAGCTTTTTTCATTTTATGAAAAATATCAAGAGCATCCTCCAATAGTTCCTCCTTGGCGTAGGAGGCTATAACGATTGTATAAGTAAAACGGTTGGGCTCTATTGCATCATCCAACATCTGCTTCCATAGCCGGATAACCTTTTCATGCAGCTTCTGCTTTTGCAAAGAGGAAACCATGAAATTAAAAACAGCAATAGAGGGTAAAATATCTCTCCTGCGCACAGCAGAATAAAATAACATCATGTCTTTATTCCTTCCCCACCTAGCATATGCACAAAGCATAGTTCCGCAAGCAACTGCATCCGGTTCACAACCCACTTCAAGCATCTCCAAGAAAATCTGTTCAGCAAGTTTAATCTTGCCAACTTGCCCATATATTCTCAGAACAATAGTGTAGACAATAACACTAGGTCTGTAGCATAGCTGCAATGCATAGAAAAAATTGATATTGGTAGTTGATTAAAATGTTTCTAAGAATATATATGAGCAAAATATGCATCACTACATCTAAAACATTCACCACAAATCACAACCTCAAAATAACAACGCACGGATAAGGCATCCCAGCTGACCATGTAGGTAAAAGACCGGCTCCAATTTCTGGAGCAATGCACATGTATGACAATATAAACCCCTACAAATCATCTTGAAGACAAGACAAGAGTAGTGACAGTATGTCAAGGTATCAAAAATTTTTCATTATTTCTAGACAGAACAATGAAGCCATCAATAGGACATATATTAAGATTGATCGCTGATCACTATTCTAGAAAATAATTCGGTATGTAAAAATCTGACTATACCAACACTCTGATTGAAAAATATTAAAATTCAGCGCATAAGGAATCATAGATCAGCAGGAATATCATTTATGGATTAATAAAGAAGACATCTTCCATGTAAGGGGGAAGTTGAAAATGTTGATCAAATATGGACGGTATAGGGAAAGGTCGAAACTTAACCGACCTGCAGCTTCATCCATGCAAAGAAGTCTCTAGCTTGGCGCCACCCGCGCTGCTCCTTGAGTACAGTGCACATCTCTTTGAAGCTCAGCTTCGTCACAAACGATCCCATCACCTCCCGCATGTTATACGACCCGTCTGGGAGCTGGGCCAGCGCACGGACTTTCCGTATCGCCGCTACCACATGCTTCCCGTACAAATTCCCATCCCTGTCATCCTCAATCAACTGGGCCATCTGCTCCGGGGTACGGCGGATCCACCGGGGGGTCTGCGCGCCGCTCCCCTGGTTGCGGCGGAGGCGGCTGAGGTACTGCGCCTTGGCGTGGATGATGCGGCGGGCATCATCGTCGGAGAGCGGCTTCCGCGGGTGACGCCGGTAGGGGAGGGTTCGGATTTTGCGAGAATTCCCGTCGCTGAGGCTCCACGGGTCCGATGAGATGGAGGACCGGACGGGTGGGGTGAGCTCGAGCAACCTAGGGCGGCGCTTGATGGTGGCCGGCGGCGGGTAGATTGGATTCTGTGGCGGAGGCAAGGGGAAGAGGAATGGATTCCGGAGGCATTCCATCGCCTCCGAGAGAGAGGGCGGGCCAATGACGAAATGGATAGCCGCAGGTCACGTGCCTGTCACGTGCTATTATTTGGGCTGAGTCTTGCTTAGTCTCTTTTAGACGGCCCATTACACGGCCCGTGGTTTTAAATTTATAAATAAATAAATCAGGCAATATTTCAATTATAAATTTTGTTTTACATAAACAATTTTCTGGAGAAAAGGTCAGAACACATTGAAGATCTAAACTTCCAAAACAACTAAGTGACAAAATATTGAGAAACAAAAAGAAACAACAAACTTAATTGAGTGTCTATGGATCAAACATACAGGAACACAATCATACAAACTTGGCTGTAAAATTGATTGCAGAGGATCTTTCAAACTTGACTACAGTTTTAGGTGTTTTCATCAAATCGTAATAGTTTATTAGGAATCAGGTCTACAGCAAGCAATCACATTTATGATCATCAATCAGCGTTCAGAATGAAGAGAATCTGGAGAAAATTATACACGGCAACAACGGCAACACTATACACGGACGTTCCTTTTCATTATGAGTCGGGAGACTGAACTGATCACTCCTCCTGCCTGATAGAACTCAACTCTGTGGTGCTGTAGAATGAATCCTCCATGTAAACCATGTTGTCCTCTTTCTCGTCGGCCCACTTAAGCACCTCTCTTATATACTTGAAGGCTTCATCGACGGTCGGACGATCTCGTGCCCGTGCTTGCCAAACAAAGAGCTTCTGGTTCGTGAGGGTATAGTAGAGGTCCTTAAACTTCATGGCTATGTAATAGTAAGCCTGCTGTGCTAGGTTCTGGTTGCTTTGGTGAGTCCTCAACGGGGAGAAATCTCTAAGCCACTCGCAGGTTGACAAAGGAACGCGGTTTATCTTCTCTTCGAACGCATCGTACTTGTTGAGCATGAGCACAAATGGGGTATCATGGAAGCACAGTTGGCTGGTTAAATTGAATGTCATGCGATAAAATATAGAACACACTATTAGGAGAGGTAACAGCTAGACCAAAATGTGAAGGCAAATTCATGCAAAAACAAACAAACCAAAAGTTTGCCAAGAAAGTAACGATAGACCTGACTGTGGCCTCGAATAACTCCTTGCTTTGCATAATCTTATTCTGCAGAGGTTTGTTGCTATCGTTGATAGGAGACACCAACTGGTCGTAGTCACTGAGCGCCACACAGAAGATTACTAGACGGACATCCTCGAACATTTCCACCCACTTGCAGCTTTCATTCATGCCCTTGGCGCTGACCCTAATCAGTTGGTATCTGAGAAGAAGATGAAGAGAATAAAATGAAGAAAAGGTGCAACAGAAAATTACGAACAAATGCAAAGTAAACAAAAAAAATGGCCTCAAAACTTGGAAGATAGACCGACATTCGGCACTAGACAAGGATCTTGGAGCACAATCATCGAGGGAACAGATATTTCTTACGATACAAAATACTATTGCCTAATTTATGGGTTCATGTTAAATTGAAAGCTGCAGAAAAAAAAAACAGCCTATGCGTTCAGATAAGCAACATCCTCCGTCGTGTAATGGTGTAAGCTGGTAGACTGAACTCAATAGTTAAACAGCAACACAAGGACCAAGTCAAATGAATTTAGGATATATGCCTAAGGTTGTACCATGTTAAAGTTCAGCAACAAACTACTTGATGACTAATGATATCATCAGCAATTGTTGGAAAGGAGAATTTTCAAAAGCAAAGAACAACAATTTGCTATTGTTCACTTTGCTCTTCTTTCTACATTACGACTATTGACTAACATTATATAATTCCCTAATTTTTAATATTTCAGCTTATAAACATACTAAGTGGAATCCACTAATTTTCCTGCTTAACAGTGGGCAGCAATATAAATGAGAATTGAGAACGGATGAACAGGGAGAGAAATTACCTAGTAAGTGCTTGCGAGTGAGCTTCAGGGTTGTCATTGTAGAGTTCTGACATTGGACTGTGGTCATCAAGTGAAAATTCAATAAAAGCTAGCCCATTCCCTTGGGTAACTCCTTCTGCATACAATATATCCTTCTCTGAAGGTTCATACTCATTGCTTGATACCTCAACTGCCTGCAAGGAGGAATGATATCGTTACACACTTTAAGAGAAGTAAAATTTATGGAAGTAAAACCCATAATAGATTTACTGACTTTACATGCACGCAGTACTTCCAGTCACTAGACAGTATCAAAAGGCATTAGACGCTGTTTAATTTTTAATAAATATGACTTTCCCCCCTCTTTTATTTGCATCAAATATTCGAATCATATTATTTGTGGACAATAAATCTTAAAGTAGTTTAACACACTCAGTATCTTGACTTAATATCAGATAGGATCTTGACTTAAGATCAGATCATCATAGTCAATCC
>JBAMIB010101829.1:0-14337 GCA_037177415.1 Kaempferia rotunda
CACAGCGGAATACAAAGCAAACAAAAGGAAGTTAAACCTAGAAACAAAAAACACAAGAAAACCTCAACAACACCATGATGTAATATGGTTCAGAGATAAACTCCTACTCCACGACAGTTCGTAAGGTGGACGGTCCCGATTCTTTGGTGGATGATTCCCAAAAAACTTATGACTAACTTGCATAGCTCTTTGTGGGTGGAAAAACCTTGACACAACCTTTCCGAGTTCTCTCGGATGCACACAAAAGGCCCTTAAGGTATGGAGACCTCTAATAGATTTAACCAAATCTATTTCGTCAACCTTACTCAAGGTTATCAAGTTCTCTGAAATAGATCTCGGATAGAAACACCACGCCACCAGTCGACTAATAAGTCTATCAGTCGACTGGTCCTCGGTGAAAATCGACTGTTACACCCCAACGACATGATATTAGTCGATAACCCTAAAGGGACCAGTTGACTTCTCCATAAACCAATCGACTGCTCCACAGACCAGTCGACTACCCAGTTGACTACTTCACAGACCAATCGACTACCCTTGATGGGCTGAGTGAACAGAATGTTTCTATTCGCTCCCAGTCGACTACACAGTAGACTATCCATCAGACGACTGGTACAACCACCAGTCGACTGGTAAACCCTAAACTAGGGTTTTACCCTCAAGTATAATCTCTCAACACTCGTCCTCACCTGACCAACCTAGACCTAGCCTTCAAGCCTTCTTTCTTCGACCTTGCGTCTCTCAGATATCTCCCTATCCTTCATGCCTTGTCTTCTAGATGCCTTCATCGGCCTCAGTACTTGTTGTCGGATCTTCCTTTGCCAAGTTCTACTTAGGTTTACACCGCTAAGACTTCCCCTTGGACTTACGCCGCCAAGACTCTACTTGGACTTACCACCTTTACTAAAATAACACTTACACTTTCCTTTGCACCTGTAGCCTGCACACTCCATAACACATATCATATACATGGTGCAAACCTAACTTAAACCTTTGCCAAAACCTAGGGTAAACTATATTGTTCCAACACTCATCTTCTTTCTTGTTTTTCTTTGTGTGGGAGTTTGTACGAGGCTTTTCTGCCTCTATATTATTTTTAAGAAGAAGTTATTTCATAGTGCATGTGTGAGGGCTAGATCCTTGGATTAGTCACCTGAAGGAGGTGAATACCAAGTAAATCAAGAAGCTAGTATTGCTTCAAGTTTTTCCTCTGCAAGATCATCTGCGTCAAAGTGAGTGAGCATTGCGTCAAAGTTTTTCCAATAAATCTGACATGTCAATCGATTGGGACCAAGCCTAATTGATTGGGAATCGTAATCTATTAGATTTAAGGCATTTTGGGTGGGTTTGATCTAGTTCTTCTTCTCCTCTATTTTTCGCCAGTTCTTGAAATATTTTGAAGACAAGTGTTGTTACACTTTCCAAACATCAAGAGGCAATTCATAGAAACAAGAGATCAAGAGCAAAAGTTCTTTATTGTTGTATTTATTTCCTTGTTCTTGTTTAATTTCTCGTTGTATTTCTCGTATTTGTTTGTACGAGGCTTCTCCCCCTCTTAGAAAGAGGTTTTCATAGTGTACTGTGAGTGAGGAGAGTGTATCCTTGGATATTATTAGTCACCTTATGGAGGTAGATGCCAAGTAAAATTAAGGGTGCTAGCATGTGTTTTGAGTTTTCCGCTACCAATATTATCAACGAAGTGATTGGAGCTAATCACCTCCCTTAGCTCGCCGGAGTATCCTAACAAAAGGAAGTTGAACCCTTGGTGCAAAAAGCTAAAGCGTACATTGTGTGCTTCACATGCAACCAATGAGGACATTATTGGAATCATTACCCAAATGAGAAACACCAAAATAAAAGTAAGGGAGGAAGCTCAAATAAAGGAGGAGCTACTAACATAAAACATAATGTATCATTTCAAAGTGTAATTTTAATATATCATAGGTATGTTAGAAATAGAGTTTATAATCTTAGTGACAATTATCATGAAAATAGGAAGTATGATAGACTTAAGGATAGGAAGAATCTAAGCAAAAACCTTAAAGAAATTAGACATGTGCCTAAGAAGAAAAATGATAAAGAAAACAATAAAAATTAAGAAATATAGATTTAGAGGTTGAAAATTGATCAAGCCTTGAGGTCAAGACTAAATAAATTAGAAAAGACCCATAGAAGAATGGAATATGTGTTTAAGAGGTCAAAAGAACACAATTTATATTTAGATAGATAAGAGTCATCTAAAGATAAGAAGGGTTTAAAATACAAACCTATGTCTAAAAAAAGTATGACCTCATATTATTCAGTTCATATAACTATGGAATTAATCCTAAGTCAAAAAGTCAAGTTAAGGTTAGAAAGGATGCCTCATACCATAGAGTTTATATTTTAATTAATTATAATATTATAATTTAATTTTATAATTAATTAAGTTATAAAATGGAATTAATTATTAATGTTTTTTAACAAAATCTATTTTAAAAAAAAAGATTAGAAATCAATATATAACAAGTGACTTATGCATGACACGAGCTAGGCTATCTATTTGATTTTTAAAAAGTAAAATAAAAAAAATATATAAAATAAAAATTCTAGAGATATTTTTATATGTCTAGAATTTTTATTATAAAATTAAAAATATATATTCTTATTATTTTTATAAAAAGTTAAATTTATATTTTTTTTAAAAATAATTTATATATTTAATTATTTGATCAGAGTTTGTCAAGTAGACTATGTTTAATCTAACACTTGAGTTCATGATACTCACATTAGGACCAAATCATCGTCATCATTAATTGCCAATTTGATAAGTAGACTATTTTTAGTCTAACACTTAGTTCATGACACTCACACTAGGACCAATTCATCATCATCATTAATTGCCAATTATTAGTTTTCATATGATATTAATTATCCTCTGCACTGATCAATTATAATTTTTTGATTTATCTTCTTACATATGGTCGTGGAGCAGACCATATAAAACCGCTGGAGAGCAGATTCCACCGTTCGTTATTTTATAACATAAATTTTTAATCCTGTATGTATTGGTCATAAACATATAAGTAATTATTTGATTTCTTAAAAAAAAATCTTGATCTTTTAAATCAAATTTTGAATTGAATTAAATAAAATATTAATTTTATATTAATGATTTGTCAGGTTATATCTATTTTTTAAAATATATTTTAAATAACACTAAAACAATTTAAATACGCAATCGAAATAGGAACGACAATTTAGATCTATATTGTAATATTACACAATTCGAACATATCTTTAAGGCAATTTACCGTATCATTAAATTATTTTTATGAGAAACTTTAATAATTTCTTTAATATTTGTATTTCCTTATTTATAATGAAAATCGCTATAAATAGCCTTGTAATTCCACTAGCTTGCAAAAAGGAAGCAAGCAAGCGAAAGAGACTACTACTAGATGCTTGGCGATCATGGTTTCGGTTCTGGCTAGTCTTTTCGTTTTAAACCAATGTAAATATATATTTAGTGTTTAGATCATTTACCTTATTAAAAAGATGATTATATTTATTTCAAGCATATTTCACAGTCCATTCTTAAGTTATATAAAGGGAGATAATTAAATTATAGTGTCTGCTTATAACTGACAGCTAAGTTGACTAGTGGTGGGAAAATTTTTTCCCCCAAAGACATACGTTCGCTTGAAATTTTGATAATTTACAAGTACATATATATTTAGTGACACTGACCTTACGTTTTGTTACTTGTTTTACATATAAAGCTTGCGATATCCCAACTATGGAACATAAACAAATGGATGGGATGAAAAGTCCTTGTATCGAGGATACATGTTTGGGTACCCCTTGCTATTGCTGCCAAGCCAAACCACCACCATTAGACTTGTGCTGGGATACACTCTACGCATGTTTTGATCATTGCCCGAACGGTATGAAGTCCTAAATGTACTTGGTTTTACATTGGTGTGCATACATGCACAATCCAAAATAAAATCACATTTGTGATAACATTTTATTAAAATTGTCAAATAAAACTATGATTTAGATTAAATTCAAATATTTCAATTATATATATATATATATATATAATCGTGATATCCTGAGCAAGACTATTCACTGTGGCAGTGCCACCTCAACATTTTTTATTTGGTTTCGAACATTCTTTGCCATTTCCCTGAATTTGTGTCCGCATGCTTAGTTTTTTCCTCTTTCCTCTCCTCGCCACCGTCCTCATCACTACTCTTCCCTCTCCTCGACACTATGCTCTCTGCGAGACCAAAGCAATCACCGTTATGTTGTCCTCTCCGTGATGCCCTAGCTAGATTTTTTTCCTCACCGCAGATCACACGAATTACTTGGCAGAATTTTTTTTTTAAATTATTTTTGTACCTTGTACTAGCTATATTGAGTAAATTGTCTGAGTTCTGAAATATTTTGTAGCTAGCGAAACAATATGGTTTGAATATTCAATTGGATCGGTTGAACAATCTGGTTCAACCTTAAACTTTCCATTAATTGTCTCAATTGAACTTTTAAATTCAAGTTATGTTTTCGATTCGTTTTGGTCTAGAGGTACCATTGACTGGGTTTTCTAATGTCTTAGCATCTACCACACTAACTGTGATCAGGTTCTCGATGTGATCGTTGTTCCAAAGGAAAAATGCCCCTCGGTTAGCTACCTGCAAATAAAAATGGCAGAAGCCGAACCACGTTACATAAACTTGTTGTGTTTGCTTATTTTCTTTATTGTTTTTTAGGGTTAGTTTCTTTATTTTGTTTGGTTTTCTATTTGCACACTAACCCTTGTAGGAAGACAAACGATTTGGGGTACCAACATATTCACCCCTTCTAACCGGCGCAAGGGTCTTAACAAGGGGCTGGGCCTTATCGGGCTTGAAGAGGTTGTCCTAGGGGACCTGTCATGCGCAGGGACCAGCCGGCCTTACCTCGCCTACATTCCTTTACTTTGATTGTCACATCATCTATGACTTTGACCGTTATGTCTTATAAGACTTTGAGCATTACATCATCTTGACCACTGACATTATACAAATCTTGGCACCAACATAACACATCGTAAAAACTAACACAGTTAATTAATAATGAATTGTTATTACAACACTCATCCCTATAACTTAACAACTTTTATTGATTTCCCAAAAAAATATATAATAAAGTATTATGTTTCAGACTTTTATTAAAATTAGTCATTGCGCACACGCGTTGCATGTGTAATATAATATATGAATACGATAAATTAAATTTGGTAAGAATGCGGCGAGCCCATGTAGTAGTACAATGCAAGGGGGACGTTAGAGAACCCCAGATCAAACTACTGTAACAAACTCCCCGTCATAAAAAAAAATTTAATTTAATTTTTTATATCATATACTACACTTGATCTTAGCCAAATGGCCGAGAAAGGTGTGCATTTTAATGTCATCGACCTAAGGTATTTATAGAAGCTTCTCTACTTGCGGTGTTGTTAATTTAAGATGTGGGACTAAAAAGATCAAAGCAGTGTAATACTTATTAATGAGAAAATTTTCTAATAATACGCCGCACCTTAGTCTCGAACTCTAGATCTTGGATTGTAATGAGAAAATTCTCTAATAATATGCTGTAGATGAGTTTCGAACTCTAAATTTATAATTAATTAATGAGAAAAATTTTCAATAATACCCGCAGTTGAGGGATATTAACGTAATTTCATTCGAGGCTTCACCAAATTAATTGAAAATTAATTAGTCTTTAGGCCTGATTCTTAATAATATAGTAAGATATTAAAATATCTTTTTTTTTTTGTTAGAAAAATGTAGATTAATATACTCAGCTAAAATTTCTTTTTTGATTAAATTTGTTTTTCTTTTTGTAATTTATAAATAAACTAAAATGGTTTAAACTAATATATACTCATTTGGAGGAATTACCCTCTCTTGGAGTTGAAGATAGACTTCATAAGCTTTCTAGACCCATTGGAGAAGTACAATATCTTTTTCTTCTAAATTTCAACACTTTTAAATTTATTTAGTAATTTTGACTAAAACTACTATAAGCACTTATTTAATTTCATATTAGAGTTATTATATACTTTTTTCAATTTAAATTAGCTTAGATCTATATAATAATTTTGACAAAATTGATAAATAATTTTAAATTAATCTATTACCATAAAGAAATAGTATTATGTATTACTCGAATCCTTTGAAATCATTTTTTACTTTCCTAATTTATAATGATATAGATTTATGTGGAGTCAGTTTTGGCAAAACTAATGCATCATTTGAAGTCTAATTTCATAAATAATATTCCATTAAATTCCCTAAACTTTTTTGGAGTAGTTAGATACTTTACTTTACCAATTTATCACAATATAGACAAAATTGCTATATATCATCTAATATAACAATAATAATTATTAAAATTTACTAACTATGAGTGTTACTGTGTTCCATATTTTAAATCTAAAGTAATTAATATTTATTATTATCGATTTGAGAACTCCTACATATTTAATACTATATATACCTAAGTTCTCATACTTATATAATGGGTTTTAACCACTTTTTCTGACTCTGTAATGTTTTTCTTTAAACAACTTAATATTAATGTAATAGTATGATGAATTCATATATACCATTTGCCTACGTGTTTATGTTGATTGATAACATAACATAATCTTTCCCCTTCATTTGGGCTTGAGATCGACCGTCATAGATTCTATTCGTAAGCATACAACACAATGGTAAAGGCTTATGGAGTTAACCAAGAAGGTTGTAGTTCAATCCTCTCTGGAGCACACGCCGATATCAAATTGGGTGGAAAACTTATGCCTGGTAGTCACGATGGAAGTTCCACATGTAGGAAAAATTGAAATTAACCGTGGATGTATTACTACTATATTTTTGAATATAACCTATGGATGAATCGGGGCAAAACGATTGATCAAACAAAGTCGGGACATCTGAATTATATGAAAAAATGATATATTTTAACAAAAAAAAATAAATTAAGATGTTTTTTTAATGATAAAATATAATAAAATAATCCCTTATAAATGAAAGATCAACAATTTTCCTGTTAATTAAACCGTCTTTACAGTTTGACGATATAATAAATAGTAAAAAAAATAATTAATTAGGTCAAAATTTAAGATGGCCGATCGAATTTTAAGTTTTCCACCGGGGCAACGACTAAGAAATAAAATAAAACACATCGGAAGAGTTAAACTCATCCTGGAAAATAGCGCCGCGGGAATCCTAGGATACATGGACACGTGGCCTTCTTTCGAAGCTTCCCCAATGGAGTTTCCTGTTTCAATCAATCGCGATAGGCACCAGAAATGGCGTGGTAGGTTAAAAACTTACAATTGAGCAGCCGCGTCCTACGTACGCCCAACGATAAATACTCATATTCTCACCCTCTGGTAGGGAACGGGTAGGTGAGCAGGATATGGAAATCATTTAATCTATCATAAATTTAAAATATTTAAAATTTAAAAGTTTTAAATACTCGTAAAAATCCACGACTCGTAGAAATAATAAATGAGCGTAATTTCTACTCCGCTCCGGTGGTCCCCACCGAGTTTTGTATTTTGCCAGAGAGAGAGAGGGCCCGTCTTTATCCATCCGCTTAACTCTTTGGGCAAGAGATGACAATTTTATGTAATTATCAGCAGAGTACAGGGGTATTTTTGTCTTATCGGTTATATAAGTATTCTGGCAGTCTTTGTTTCGTGGCCAAGTCCGACTGCGCTTCTCCTTGTCGTTCTCCACCAGGCCGGAGAATCGCCGGCGCTTGGTCTTCTCAAGATCTTCGATCGTCTTCTGATACGAAGGGGATGGGCGCTGTTCTTTCGTGTTTCTCCAATGCTGATTTAGCGCACCGGCAGCAGCAGCAGCGGCGGCAAGCGGCGGGGAACCACCTGCCAGCCTTGTCGGCTGAGGTGGCCGCTGCGATTGGTATTGGATCCGAAGATAGGAGTGGAAACGGTCGATCCGAGAGGAAGGGTCACGACGAGGCGGTGCTGACCCACGAGCAGGCCCTAGCGGCCGTTCTCCTCTTACGGCAGAATGGGGGCGTCCCGGGGGAATCGACCTTTGATAAGTCGTCCTCTTTGAGGGTTCCTGGACACGGGCAGAAGAGGCAAGTTCTCCCTAGGAGTTCGAGCTCGAGGCCGCGGTCTCTAGTCGATACGGTTATGCAGCCCCCACTGCTCGTCAATCAGGTCGGTTGCTAGCATCCCTTTCCTTTGGTTTCTCTTTTCTTCGTATTGGATAAGTAGACCATACGTCTTCTTTTCCAAAAGATCAAATGAACAATCTATACATTAAAAACATGAGCTTGAGGTTTGCTTGAGATTTCGGAAAGTTTGGATTCTCAAGTACAATTCGAACTATCTATTCAATTCAGATTGATTCATTTTCTTGTACGTTTGCCTCTTCTGGATTTTCGTGTTCCTTTCACTCAGTTGACATTTTGGATGTTAGACCAATTATTGGTGTTTGAACAGTATAATCTTTTATTGGTGAGGCTTACTAGACGGGATGAAGATCTTTCTCTTGCATATAGATTTATGAAATTGAGTATCAATGCCTCAAACCACAATATTGATATAAAATGAGTAAATAAAAAAGTACAGTTTCAGTAGTAATTAAAATAAAATTATAAAGGTTGCAGATGACTATTCAAACTGTTTGGTCAACCAGAGTGCACTCCTCTCCATTTGGAAAAGACCATTGTATTTATTATTGTAGACAAGTGGCTATTTAATATGAATGAAACTTGTTTGATGGATGAGCTAGTTAAATAATACTAGAGAGAAAATTCATCAGTGTTTTTAAATTTAAAAGATCATTGTAGATACTCCGTATCCAACAAGCTATTGTTCAGCAGATGGTTGGTCATCTAGCTGTAGATAGTAACTGCTTTACCGTTTGATTCCTCTTTTCCTGAAAACGATTGAAAACTATTCTGATACATTGGTCTCGCTCATTTTAGGAAGTTTTCTAATTGAAACTCTTAATTCCTTTCTCTTTTTCCCCTAGCCAACATATACTAAAAACATTAGCAAGCTTTTCATGTTGCTCAGTATTTTCCATTAACTTTACTATTATAAACTACCTGGTGTACAGAAGAATTATTCCTTTGAGTGGGTGAACATTCACATATAAAAGAGAGATTAATTACATGGAAAATCTATTGCAAGGATCTAAATTGCCAAAGTAAACTTGGTGAATTTTGTGAGTTTGTAGTTTTATTAATTAGCCTAATTCTAATTCCTCTTGTTAGCAGAATCTAGAGGTTGATAATTTGGAAACAAAGCATTTTGTTCTCGTTCATGGTGGTGGCTTTGGTGCATGGTGCTGGTACAAAAGTATTGCACTTCTAGAGGACAGTGGATTCAAAGTCAGTGCTATTGACCTCACAGGTTCTGGAATTAGTTCGTTCGATACAAATAAAGTTACCAGTCTTGCGGAATATGCAAAGCCTCTTACTAGTTTCCTAGAAACCCTTGGAGATATGAACAAGGTATGCACTGTTTTAATCTATTTCAAAAGAATGTTTTTGGTTATTGTCTTATGACTATTATATGAGCGTAAATTTTACTAGGTTCACATTTCTTTACTGGATTTTCAATTTTTTTTAATATTTAATTTCTTTTTTTTTAATTACTAATGAAAGTCTTTGTTTTTCTATGGTTTTTATAAATGGTAGATAACCAGGGTATTTCTTTGACATGGGTTTTTTGCTGTTACTCTTAACATTAGCAGTATAGTTGTTGTATATTTTCTACACGACATAATGGGCAGTTTGCTAAAAAGTACAACTGACTTTATATATTAGAAGTGAATGAATGTTCATATACAAGAACATAGGTTCTTGTTTCTGTAAAACCTATCAATATTCGGGCGGACATTTATTGCTGAAAGATAATATCACTATTCCATTACCAACACTCTTGGTTCTTAAACTCTTGAATTTGCTTTGAACTGTCAGTGAAACAAGAATAAATTTGCAGTAATGATCCATATTTTCTCAATATCTCACTTATTGAAGCTCTAGGTGGATCATAGAAGAAATGAAAGATAATTATTTGTAAAAACTGCAATCATGTATGCCTGTGTAATGCAATTTTCTTGAAAGACGATGATACTGCTTTTTCCAGGACTCTTGGTGAAATTTGCAAAAGCACACTTTTGGTTAAACTCGCCAAATCATTATGGTTGATGAACACTTTAGTCAGTTAATAGTCTTTATGTAACTAATATGGATTCCAGTCTATATAGTTTATAACAACTAATATGAAATCGAATCAATGGTTTAACCTATGCAGCTCAGCACAAGCAAAATATGTTCTAGCTGTTGACTGGCTTGCGGAACAACTGACACTCATGAGCACAGGAAGCAGCTCCTCTCCTCCCCTTTTCTCCTCTGTCGGACACTAACTACTCTCCTTCTCCCTTTTCCATGCAAGCACCTTTGCACGTTTTCTGTCGTACGAGCACTGTTGGCACCCCTTGATGATCTCGCCAAACCTTTGTCATGTAATCACTTGTACTGGTTCCTCCTTCAGGTCAAGCGGAAACCCTCGCTCCTCCCTTTGCACCGGCTCCTCCTTTGCATCGGCTCCTCCTTTGCACTGAAACAACATAAAAGTCTAGATGGCACAAGTAATTCCTCTTATTCTTCGACACCTCTTCCTCCGATATTAACACCGACTTTCTTCCTCATCTTTTGCTTCAGCACATCATTGGCACTGATATGACACCATCTGGAGACACCTGGGAACCGAAACCACAGCTTGGCTTGAGATTTCGTTTGTAATCAGCTTGTGCTTGACATAAGGTTCTTGATATTTTTGCTTCACAATAAGATCAGTTCTTTGAACTTGAAGATAGTATAGAGAATTGTCTTTGCTCGATTTATTGAAACAGTAGCATCCAATGAAGCAACTGCACTTGATTATTTATGAAAATTGTAGCACCATCTATCTTGCGGTGTTATGTCATGTAAGTTGCAACACCAGAACTTATTCAGAAAATCAAAATTGTATCCCAAGTTTCCAAACACTAAGCTATGGCCTCATTGTCTAAGGAGAAAACTAAAATTCTACTACATTACTTAACCAGTCAAGCCCTTGATCTGGTCTTGACTCATAATTCATGTTGCTCCTCTCCATTTCCTTGCTCCTGGATGGTTATATCTCCTTTTGTCATTTCGGATCTCTATTAGATCATACTTGGTGATGGATGGAATTTGGGGACTTCCAATAGTACAGACGGTTAACATATTTAATTTCTCTTGATTAGGCTGGTCAGATCATCTATCTTGAGCAGATGACTAAAGCCATCTTGGTTTTACGGGTTAATGAAAGGATATAAGTAATCTGTAATTTCTCACCTAGGCTTGCCATATTCCTCTTTCAGCAGTTCCACATTAGTTCTCCTAGCATAAATTTTGAATAGTTTCTTCAAGTTCAAGCTTATTATCTCACTTCTTCAACAGAGTTTTCAAATAATTCTTGATATAGCATTAAATGTGAACAATATATTGAATTAAAGTTAATGGGATTTGTTGGATTTAAGGAAGATTACTTTTTGATCTTCCAATCAAATCTAAAAAATTTGGCTCATTACAAGTGTGAAGCAGTATGACATCTTCTACTCTGGCAAATAAAGTGAATATGAATAAATCTTATATGATTCCTTCTTTTTTTTTAATGAGAACTCTCAAGCACCCACATTGGTGAAACCAAGGTTCAAATTCTCGAGTCATGCCGGAATTTCAATCTTTGGCCGGAATAATACTATTTGGTATCCTGCCGACATTTTGATGCATGGTGCCATGACAAATTGGTGAGTGAAGCTAAGTTTGAGCTTAGCAACAATTTCAAAGATTCTTACCAACTGAGAAAATTGTCAACCCCAAATCTTTTATCATTCAGTCTATATTTTCCTCCTCTAGTTGCTTCCAATTAACTAATTTCTTTTAAAACTGCATAACTCATGATAAATACTACTGAATCACATAATTTAATATCATACATTCGAGATGATGATTTTCTACTTGTCTTAGATACATCGGTTTTATCTTTTGCGTTATCATCTCATATTTCCCAGGTGATTTTGGTTGGACATGATTTTGGTGGAGCTTGTGTGTCATATGCCATGGAAATTTTACCATCTAAAGTTGCCAAAGCCATTTTCATCTGTGCAGCTATGCCAACCAATGGCCAGAACATTCTTGATATGTTTTCAGAAGAGGTATCTCTCTTCGCTATATCTATAGCTATATACCTTTGTTACACTTGCATTTAATTATTTATGTAATTTGGACAAATAAATTTTCCATGTCAGATGGCAGTAACCATGAATTGGTTTCTACTTTAGGCAGGTATGAATGATCTGATGCGACAAGCACAAGTATTTGTTTATGCAAACGGACAAGATCTTCCTCCTACTGCCATTGATCTGGATAAATCTTTACTCAAAGAGTTGCTATTCAATCAGTCTCCTTCTAAGGTATACTTTTCCTGGACTTCGAGATTGACATTTCAATCCTTTCGGATTCTTGTATGTTTTCATACACTGAATACAAAACCATATGGTTGCTAGGATGTTGCCTTGGCTTTGGTTTCTATGAGGTCTATTCCCTTTGCTCCAGTGTTGGAGAAGCTTTCACTCACCGAGATGAATTATGGTTCAGTAAGAAGATTTTACATAGAAACCACAGATGACAATGCAATGCCCCTTCCTTTGCAGCAAAGACTGAGTGATGTCAATCCACCAGAGAAAGTTTTCAGGCTCAAAGGTTCGGATCACTCTCCGTTCTTCTCTAAGCCGCAGGCACTTCACAAAATCTTGGTTGAGATTGCAACGATGGCATCAAACTAGTCATAGGGAACTGGCTAATTGCCACTGTAAAGCTGATTACCTTTATCAAACGACAAAACCATTGTTCAGCATGTGCAAGAGCGCAAGCAGAAGCAGAACTACAGAAGTGTTTGGTTTCTTGAGCTCGTTCTGCATGCTTCTTGCTGTGGCTCAATCTCTCGTGATGTAAATGGCAACTGAGCTTTTTTCATCGGGTTCTATTTGTTACTTGTACCTGCTGACACCTCTAGTATACAATCAATTAATGTATCTTATATCTTCATTTCATATAACTTTGGGCGTGCCAATTTCTCTAGGGGCAGTTTTCAATGGAAGTAGTTGACATGTAACTAGCAGTTCGATAAATTTTTTTTCCCTCCTGTGTTTGATCATTTTGCATAAACTTGTTTAAAATACAATCGTGATTTGAATTTATATAACTTATTTTGACTGGAAATGAATCTGGTGCAGATGGATTTGATCCACAGAACATCCATGTTAGAGCTGATTAAAATGTCCATCAGGTGCAGAAAGTTGCAGCTGTAATAAGGTGAGTTTATAAAAACTCCATCAGGCGAATAATAGATTGCATATTTGCCTATAATTATATCAAGGAAGTCGATGCATCCTGATCCTAGTTGAGTTTCATCATGTTTTCCCTTTACTGCAAACAAATTGTTCATTAGTTGTCATCAGCATCACGAAGAGATGAATTTATTGAGGATATGAATCTGCATGTCTTCATAAATTCCCTTGCAACATGGTATTTAGGGCTGTAAATTAACCAAACGTTCCTGAACAAGTTTGATGCTCGACTTAGTAAGGGTTTGTTTATGTTCGTTCAATATACACAAGATCAATTAAACAAACAAACTTAAACAACTCGTTAAACTAAACAAAGAAACTTAAGCACATATGTGTTCAGCTCGTTAACGTTCGTGTACAGCGTTTGTGAACCATGTTTATTAATAAAATTCTTATAAACATGCTAAATAAACAAAAAATAAAATAAAATAAATAAATAAATTTGAATTATCAAGCTCAATAACTAATCAAATAAACAAAAGTCTCAAAACATTCAAATAAGCTTAAATTGAAAGTTCGATAATATATAAACGAACCAAGCTCAGATCAAGCTCGAACCAAGCTCAAGCCAAACTTAAATTAAGAGCTCGATAACATCTAAACGAACTAAACTCAAGTCAAGCTTCAAACAAACTCAAGCTTATACAAAAATAAACCAAGCTATGCTTGAACAACCATTTCAATGACTTGGTTCATTTTAAACTCGGCTCAGCTTGGTTCGATTATCTTATCAAACAATTTTGAACACCCTAAAGCTCGGATCAGCTTGTTTACAACCCTACTTGCAAAAGCTGGATATTTGGAACAGCCCTTTTGGTAATGTACGTAGCTAGGTCTACTATCAGGGATCCACCGTTACTACAATATGAGGTTCTTCAGT
>JBAMIB010101936.1:0-14335 GCA_037177415.1 Kaempferia rotunda
CAAGGTTTCGCGATAGACATAAAGGGTTGCTTATAGCTCCTGGAGCAATAGTGCAATGGCAGAGCACCGTAGTTTCTTAGACATCTAAAGATTGAATTTCAGCTTTGACAAATTAACGGATAAATTTTCTTATAGATAGTTGACCTAAGAATGTTGAACTAATAGGTCGTTCGTTACGAGTGATTTCCAATTTACATTGATGGCTCGCAAGAAACCTCAGTAGGGTCTGATCAGTAATCCCTAGGATTAATACCTTATACAAAATTTTAATATTGTCTACACTGAATCAAAAGCCTATAGGTCTAGATATAGCATTCTGCCTAAAGCCACAAAGCCTACTTTTTTATGGTTTGACTCAAGGCAGTGGAATCATCTTTTGTATAAGGTTTCCATCCATACAAATTAGTCTAGTTCCTTGGTCAAAACTCATTGATGGAGTTAGATGTTTCACAATTACTGAAACTCTTAAACGGACTACTTCAAGGTACCGCAAGATATGGTGTTGTCCTACACGTAATGAGACTGAATCATGAAACTTGGTACAACGATGACAGTCCATGATTCTATTGGCGTAATAGTATGCCACATATGCCACTGTTGAATAAATCAAGAGATTACTTTTATCTAAATAGAGACTATTGCTTAAATATGGTCATCAGTTATTATAATTTAGGTCGATGGTAAGATTCAATTGTAGGAAGGGAAGAAAATGGATGAGAAATGAAGTGAAGATCTATGACACAATGAAGGCATTTTTGTATTTAAAATGGATCGGATCAGAGTGCGTATCTTGTGTAAAAAAAATTCTACATGTGAAAGCATTGACAATAATAAATGACAAATGGTGATTCAATAACCTCAACTGCTCACTGCATCAAACCGAAGATGACTCTCGATGTTATCTTCAAGCCAATCGAAATAATTCTTCGAATTGTAAACAATGCGTGCAAAACACACAGGAGTCCAAATGATGCTTCAGTGGCTCGTGGCTCGGATAATACTTCCGCTCGAACAATTTAGGGAACCACTATTGAAAGTGACAACTATTTAGAAGCTATTTAGAAAAATAAAAGCATTTTGAAAATCAAATGCACCCTTTAATAAAAACGAAAATATAATGCACCTTTTAAGAAATATTGAAAGTTGAGTTCGTCCTTTGATAAAATATCATTAAAATTTTAAGTTTAAAGTTAAATTTCATTGCACACGATGAATCCATTTAATTTAACAGAATATAAAAAATGAAAGAAAAATTTTATTTCCTAAAAGAAAAGGAAAAAATGCTAATCAAAACCATTTTATTAATTTCTGTCCATTTTGGCTTTCTTTCATCATATAAAACGCCCCTACATGTTGAAAAGTAAAGAGACTTTTCTGCGTGACCCAAAATTTACAAGACAAGTATAGAAAGCAAACAGTAGTTTATCTTGCCAATCTGAACCTACGTCAACTTGAACAAACATAAGCACCTGAAGTGCTTAACGTAACAGACTATAATTTAAGTAGGAACCTACACTCACTACAAGAATAAACATTTTACATCAGGATGTTACATATCTGCCCGTGTAAGACTAGCCACATGTTAACAAAGTGGGAGTAAAGTATGCATATCATATAAGAATAAAGTTAGAGGTTGCATATGTACAAGTTTGTGATGGAAGAAACAAAAATACTAAAATAATGCTTATATGCTGATTTATAATACCAGAAATGCAACCATATGTTATCTGGAAACGAGCAAGGTAGTGAAAGTAAGCAGCCGAGATGACCTATCAAGCTTGCTGGTGTATTTGACCTACTTCAGAACCCACCTAAGACATGAAGGCAAATTCAATGCAATTATCATTATGGAATAATCGATCATTGGACAAAGAAAGATATATATATTTTTTTCTCATATCTCAACCATATTTTAATAACTGATGAATACTTTACAGACATTCCTGAGGCAACCAGACAATGCCAACACATGAATGCAAAATATATATATATATATATATACAGAAAATACAAGTTCCTCGTTATGACAGAAAAATCATACCACTTGTGTCAAAATGTGTTAGGAACTCGTCATGAAACTGGATACGAAATTATGGAAGCGCTGTACTTTAGAATCATTTACTTGTACAGAGTGTGCTTGGCTATTTAATATCATCCCTCTACTTGAATATCGTCTTCTCTTTCTCACTCGGAACAACAAATCTTCTGTATCTAGAACATATGACACCTGGGAAAACGAACCATAAATAACCCCTAAATAATCAGACTTACAGATTAAATAGTTCGAGAGATTGAACTTGAAGCTTGTGAAAGTTCAATGAAGTACCTTAGACGAACTACAAGATACCTTGCACTCCAAACCATTGAGTATTTGAATTCCTTTCATAGCCTTGCAAGTAGTGGAATACTCATCAGCACTTCCATATTTACGCTTATTCCTGCAAAGCACTGTCCAGTTAAAACATTGACTACTGTATGCAAATATGATGTGTCCATTTTTACCTTCCCAGGAAGGCACCATGTAATCCTTTCCTAACTGAGACACTTGAGAGAAATTCACTGTATAGATAACAAGAAAAGTTGGGATCAATTGAGACAGCCGTAACTTCAGGTTTTTCATGGCCATAATCCATTAGCTGGATTGATAGTCGGATCACATCTGAAGATTGAGAAATCTGGAACAAGAAAATAATAATAATAATAAAATAAAAAACAATTCTACACTGTTATCTATTATAAGTTTAGTAGTTAAAAGAGTACTATTTTATTATGTTAAGTGTGTTGACTCTTTATAATGAAATATTTAACACGAGACTTCTATTTCATTCAATGCTTTAAAGGATGACTTCTCTTAAGATAAACAAAATTTCATGGTCAGAACCAACCTCAGTTAGATGAAAGCACAAGTGAAAATTTGAAACTGGACATATTGAGGGAAAGTGAAGCAACTCACACATTCAAATCTGTATGTGTTCTCATCATGCAAAAGTATCCGAGCATTTTCATGATAAACTACATCAAAAGACCTCCCTGCCCTCGATTTTTCATACAAGTATAGATGGAGAAGTTTATTATCCATCTCATCTGAGGCTATTGCTTGAAGCTGAAAACAAACAATTTATATATGCTTTGAGATAGAGGGATAACGCTTTCAGAAACATTTATTATTATATGCAAAAACAAAAAAGGTACCTGTTTAACGACTTTAAAGATTAGCTTGTCTAATGTAAAAAGAACATAAGACTGAGTTCCTATGATAGAACGGCAATCATCTTCAAACTTTGTGTTGTCAGCAGAACCATCAAGCAGATTGTATAAAGCACTCGTAAATCTGCAAAGTCATAGTGTAAAGACTTGTATGCATAGGAATCTGTAAAACCAAAATAAATGGCAAATATGGTTATCCTGTGACAGTACTTAGCATATAGATCAGGAGGATTTGAATCTTTACAGGTTCTCCATTTATTTTCAGCAGTTGATGAGTTAGTCTTAGCGGATAGAATCCTATCATATAATATCTGCAGTGAAGATAACACATTCATTGTGTCCTGCAAACATGGGCTCAAAAAACTCAAAGTGTAGATTGTCTAACCTGATGAAGCCGAAACAGAACATAGAATGAATCATTTCCATAAAATATACAGGAGGATGTATCATGGTTATCATGTAATGTTGCAGGCACATGCCTTGCAAGAGGTTTCACTGTGTTAATACATCTTTCTGAGTACGGTAATGATGTAATTTCCCCATCAGCATAGTGCACCTCGATCATTCCATCAGCCTCGCCCTCACTTTCAGCCTTTGCATCCTGATCGTCATGCTCTGCATCATCATCTTCCTCATGATCTTCATGGGAGCATTCCTCACCATTGCCAGATTCACTGCCTGATGCATCCTCACCAGCCTCTGATGCATTTTCACTGACTTCAGTGGACCGTTGAGCACTTTCTTCATCCTCATCATCAACTTCAGCATTAGAAATATTCTTCTGCTCAGGGGCTGCAGTTACATCAGCATCTTCAAAAGCCACAAAATTATCCTCTTCGAAATCTCCAGCTGGTGACAATTCACCTTCTTCTCTTTCAATTTTGAGATTATCAAGGGAAGCAGAACCTTCATGCCTAAGATTTTTGTTGCATTCCACAGTAACACCACCATTTGCTGATATACCTGGCTTTCCTGAATGTCCAACCTAGCACATAAAGAACAGTAGGTTTAGATGAAATTCCTATCTGTAAGACATGAAAGTTCACTTGAAAGAGCAAGGGGTCATGAGCACTATATTAGCTTTTTATTTTTTTCATTGCTGCTATACAATTAAACGTTGATGGAAGAAATGAAGATGAAAGTTGTGTGATCGTTATGTACTCTTAGATGAAATATTTTTTATGAGACTATGGTATAATCTATCATACTTTATTAGAAAAAATATTACACAGTTAGAAAACTCAAGTATAAACTTATAGCACAGATGAGAATGCCAAGATGAAAGTATGGAATTACTAGAAAAGGTAAGATAAATATTATTTCTAGCGGAAGCAATTAGATCAAGTGTCAAGAAATGATATAAATTTTAATGGAGGGATGAAAGTCATGTAGTCGATTCAATATATTTGAAACTAACACAGCCTAAAGACAGTGGTAACAATGATGATGATGACAACATTGATGGTTAGAATGATTATAATGAATTGATAATGATGGTGACTATGATGATGATGATGATGATGATGTTATAGAATGTTGAAGGTAACTTGTCAAAGTCATGCATCGAGCCCGGCCCAAAAAAGTTTTCTTTGTGTTTTTTTCTAAAAATGAAAAATGAAAAACATTGTTTCCTGTTGGAAGAATATGACTGAGAAAACAGGATCAGATGTCAACTCAAAAAATAGGTTCATCCAAAGGTAATTTTCATGAATCATAGGCTAGGCATTTCAGGTACATATGAAATTTGTAATGTGATAATCAATCATAAATATACCAGAAACAATTACCAAATTTTTAGGCATCTTTTATCTACATGCAAGGAAGATGTAGACTAGAGAGATATTGCACAAGTAGCAATATCTTGTTCTTGAAATTTCAAGCACATCTGAATTTCTTCTATGGTTATACTAAAAGCAATTATCAAATATTCAGGCATCTTGTATCCACTTTAAATAAAAACAATAGGCCAATTTCCCAACAGATATACTAAGTTTCATTTTCTTTCCTAAAGCATGAACCCTTGTCATTTTTGCCAATACTTGCCAAATCAAGCATTGCCCCTTTTAACATCTCCTAAACACCCTTTGTGATTTATGAAAAAATGAAATATGATGCATGATTTGGGAAAAAGAAAACTTAAGTGAGCTCATTGGAAAATATACTAAACTTAGATGTGCACATTGGGAAATTTGACCAAAAACATTCCTAGTTCGTAGAAATTAAGCATTTTAATCATTTTAATTGCTCAAATCGAATTGAAACAAATTTCATTGAAGTGTTTCTGCAAGGTGTGACCTAAAAATACTTCTTTTTGGCCAAACATTATACCAGAGGCTTCTTGAAAGTCTCGAGAAGAATATTCAGTTTTTTCATGCTGAAGATACAACTTTGAGTTGAAAGTACACATGGACCAAACAAAATTCATTTTTGGCTAAATAATTATAGCACAAAGTTCTTAAGAGTCTCAAGAAAATATTTCAATTTTTTAGTTGAAAAGAATAATATTTTAGTCAAAATGTTCATCATCAAGGTGTTTTTGCAAAAACATGTTGATAGGCTTGAAAAATCAGCTTGATAGATCAAACCAACTTTTTTCTTAAAAAATGATATTAATGGCTTCGTAGGAGTTTCAAGAAATATATTCCAATTTTTCGAGTTAGAAAGAACAAATGAGTTAAAATACTGAATTGTAGACTATCGAGGTGTCTTGGCAAGAAAAAACATGGGTTCTAAAGAGATCAACAGGCAAAAATATAACTTGATTTTTGCTTTACTATCAAAATTTTTAAGCAGAAATACTTTGATGGACCTACACTTCTTTGATAGAAGAAATGCAGCAAATATACACTTCTATGTGTTTAAACAGTAGAAATAGGATCTCATTTTATATGTTTAACAAATGCAAGCCAACATGTTTTTATACCTTGATGGTCCACTGCTCATATGTAAAAAGTGAAATCAATTATGGTTCCTGTAAGTTGAAAGAGCAGAAATATAACTTCATGTTTTTAACAAGTGCTGGGCATCAAGGTATTGCCATCAGTGTTCTTATGCAAAACATATATGAATTTATAAGAGTCCAAGAAGAAATAAAACATATATGAGAAGGACCAAAGAATAGAAATATGGTCCTATTTCATGTTATTGAAAAGTCCGAGTCATCAAGATGTATTTGGCAAAACCATGTCAAGAGTCATCATGGTGCTTTTGGCACGAATGTCTTAACAGGCCCTAAAAGATCACCCTAATAACTACACTACTAGTATTATAGAATCAAAAGCAAATATAACTTCTTAGGAGTTCAAAGAACCAAAATGTATGAATGTAGGTTTTGCAAATGTGAATTTACAACAAAACATTGTTCGTATGAATAAGTAAAAGATATAGGATTTGCGGGTTTATGGAGCATAAATATAATCTCATTTCATATTTTTGAAGAGTATATATCCATCTCATTTTATATGTCTAGTCCCAAGGTGCAGAATCACTTTGATGGCACTACACAGCTCATATGATAAAATGAAAGCAAATATAACTGGGAGTAGAAGGAACAAAATTATGTTTTTATTTTAAGTTTTGGCAGTTTAGGTCAACAAGATGCTTTTGTTTTGCAAAATCACCTTGATGACCCTAACACTATTCGCACGAAAACAACACATATAGGTACAAAGGAGTTTAAGGAGTAAACTATTTTATGATTTTGAAAAGTGTAGGGCTATAAGAGCGTCAAAAATACCTCAATAATCCTTTCAAAATCATTTCAACTTGAAAAAAAATCTATGAGTAGTTTTCACTCTCACGAATTCATAAGCACTTTTCCATAAAGATGAATTAATTTTAAGTCATCAAAAAAATATAAAGAATAAAAAAAGTTAGTTTCTCTAAATAAGGAGGTCTTAAGAGCAGTTTCTATGTGAATGGATTTAAGTTTGGCAGATTTTCCAACAAGCATATTTAAATTTCTCATTTGCTAAAATCACACCCTAATTTGTTTTTTTCCAAATCACAGATGAAAAGAATTTTAGGATCTGAAAAAAGAGGTGTTTGATTTGATAGAAAATAAATTTTGTTTGTGATATTTTTCAAGTAAAAAAATGGCTTAAATTAGTAAAGAAAATTTATAACATAGTTGTTAGCAGGGGTGAGCAAAACACCCTATCCAAATACCTGACCTTAGCCAAGAAATTGGGTTATTTTGGTTGTTGGGTAAGAAAATGAATTAGAAACTTGGGATAGTTTAAGAAATCTAACTAAAAATGCCAATTAAGCTAACCTGATCTAAAATTAATAAAAAATAATTAGAAAACTAACTCGAATTATAAATTAAGGCCGTAGGCATGAAATCAAGGTTTAATTTAAACACATAGGAGTGCTATCAAGCATACAAAAAATTATTATTAAATTAGAGCAATGACCATCAACATAAGACCCTAGCAAACATAAACCATTTGATGGGAACAAGGAATAGGCACGGTTAGAATTCAGAATTTTAATTGATTTTACTAATTTTTAATTTAGGATTAGGTATCCTTTTACTAAGTAATGGTCGTTAATTTGGCAGTATTTCCATAGTTGTCTTTTGATTTGCTAAGAATTTATTGGGATAATCATATTTCTCAAATTACTGATCTTCTAGTTTAGTTTGTATTGAGTGTATAAAAGTGTCTCAATGTATTCTTTAGTTTTTGATTACTAACAGTGTCTTGTTCCTTTTTTTATTAATAAAATTATCTTTTCATAAAAGTGCCATATCTTTAAATATTTTTCAATTTTCAGTAATTAAACTTTCCTTTGATTAATTATTTTTAGTGTCATATAGTTATCCTTTGGTTCTTCAATTTCATAGCAATTTTCTATATCATTTGAGGGTTTGATTTGGTTTTGCATCAATTTTGCATCAGAGCCACTTGTGTGATACCATCATTGTCAGACAAATTTATTAGCATATCATTGCAATGCCAACCATAGGCCTTATATCTTAGTAGAAAGCAGCACAAAAAAAAAGTCAAAGTACCTCTAGCGAAGGAAAAAGTTCACTAGTTGCTTGATGTTCCACTAGCATCTCTGTTCCAAGATGCACTGTGCTGAAAGATGCAGCAGTAATCCCTTCCAAAGAGAAATAACAGATCTCAAAAAGAAAAAAAGAGAACAAATTTTAGATAATTTCTAACCAGTTAAACTGATACCTGATGTATTCTCCTGGTTTGTTCTAGGGTGAACTTCAGCTCTACTTGCAACATTATTGCCACCTGGCAAATGTTCTGCAGGTACATTTTGCACAACTGCCCGAGAACCTTCATCAGATATAGAATTGCCCTGCACTCTTCCTTGTATTGGATTAGAATTGACATGATTTTCACCATGGTGAGCGCCTCGATCTACATCATGGGTACTAGTTCCATCTCCATTTACTAAGCCAACTCTGAATAGACCTGCTTGTTCATGTAGATTATTCCCATCACCATTACATTGCTGGGTAGTGCCAGCGCTTCCATTGTTTTCAGCCAAACCTGTGACAGTGGCTTTGGCAGCCCGTCTCTTTGATTTTGCGTCTTGGCCATCAACAATTTGATTTCGATTGGAAACACCCAACAAGGGCTCCAAAAATGTACTCCATAATTTCATGACTTTGTCCAACTGATCCGAAGATGTGCAGACTTCTCCACTTGAATATTTTATAATCTGATATAAATCCTCATGGATGTCTACATCTGCATACTTAAATTCCATATTGGGAATGGTTGGATGCCTATTTTTAGCAGCAACTGCATGAAGAATGTCATCTTCCTTCTTCATCTTGTCATTGATTTCTTTAATCTCATTCAACAAAACTGTCCAGAAAATACAGCATAAATATTAACAGGGTTAACAAAATCAGTATGAAAAAAATAAGAATATATTTTATCACTTATTCAAAATATGAGAACCAATATTGTCAATGAAATATTTTATCTACGACACTCAAAATTACTAAAAGAAAAACATGTACATACTTTTTGTGCTCAAATTCTTTGAATCTTGTTGCTTGAAATAGAAACTGCGATGGTCAAGTGATTTGTGATAATTTTTGGCATATATTTCCGCCCAAACTTTATTGAAATCTGAATGGCACCTAGACCACTCCTCTTGCTTTTGCTTCAGGCGGGTTAGTATCACTGGCAATGCAAGACTAGCATTTTTCCGTAGTATATCCATGACATCAAGACCATGATCTCCATATAATCGTTCAATGCATCTCAAATTCAGATCTATTTGAAGAGAGAAAAGAACACAGAAACTCGAAACAATGAAAAGATAACCATAATTTGAACCAACATATTAAAATAATTAAAAATAAATAAAAGAAATTTAAGATAATTTACAATAAGATATCTACAAATCAACATGTATACTAACAAGTAAGATGGTCTTCAATATGAATAGGATTCTCTGATTTGACAGGGTCCTGCATCATTTCCAGCAATTCTTCCACACGCTTAGTTGTTGTATTAACTGATTCAAGTAACATATCCATCTCAAATCTGCACTCACATCATGAAGAATGTAAAGACACAATGACCAGAGTGCAGAGTTAATAAGATAAGCCAAAGAACAAATTACAGCCAAAATAGTAAGTCATCGTTTACAATTACAAAGAGGTTTTGGCTACAATGAAGGAAAATTTACTAAGAAATGATCTATGTCAAAACCTGTCATCTTCACATCTAAATAAGCTTTCTTCGTATTGATTTTTTCGCATGTGCTTGAAAGAGTAATCCTCACTTCCAGAAGTCACCGACACCCAAACATCATTTAGGACTGACTCTCCGAGTTCAGTTCTATGGCTAGTGGGAGGTATAGGATACTGTGAAGCAACAATCAAAGAAATGAACATGAAAATAAAGTGACACTAGACAAAATTGTAGAAAACTGACACAGATGCTCAGATTTTTGGACAAAAATTACATTTTTTGGAAGAAGGCGATAGCTTGGGGTGCAGCGCTGGCAATTTGAAAGGTCAAGCTCTGAAATTGGTTTCCACAAATTATACTTTTCTTTGCTTGTAAATAAAGTAGTCTTGTGCAAGATGGCTTTATCAAGTCTTTCCCTTTCAGTGTTTCTCTCCCTTTCACCATCTTTTTCCCGTTCAACCATGTCCTGGTCCCTTTCTTTGTCTTTATCCCCTATCTTAATAGGCCTAGCCATGTGTCCTTCATTGTAAACGTATAGAGTTAGCATAATGAATACATAGTACAAAACAGAAAAATAATTAGCAGCAGTGGTAGTGAAGTTGTTAGATTTACATCCAAAATTCCTTTTAAGGAAAACAAGATTATCAAACAAACTAACAAGGAATAAGGACAAGATTTTTGGACATACTTTTGTTGAACACCCCTTCAAGAAATCCATCTGCAGAAAAGGTTACAATTAGAAAAATCTGAAAGGCCATATGGCCAGAATATTTACACAAACAGAGAAAAAATGGATGGACTACTGGCGTTACAAAGATGTATAGGCCCACCTATATTCTCACAATGGGCCAAAAATTCATGGAAACCTTCCATAAGATCTGGATACTTTCCAAGGATGTCATTTACCTGTAAACAAACATAGTTTTCAGAATATATCTCTTATTCTATATATTTCGAGGACGCTAACAAACAAGTTACAGAAATTGTCAAAGCATCACGTTGCTAACAAAACTTGTTAAAGAATCACATGAATAATATAATATTCAAGCTATTTGGTGAAAAGGTACAATTATATGTTTCATTTTATAAACTGGAGAGATTAATTAGATACAACAATATTTGATAGATTATCACAAATCAAAATAGTTGTGTGATTCAAAGCTTTTTAAGAACAGTATGGTCACATTACATATAATTACTTCTATTAATAACCTACCAGATTCTTTAGCTCTGTTCTATTTATTATCTCTTTGCTGTATATGTGAAGGCATTTCAAAAATTCCTGGTAGGTGTCAATATGCAATTTCTCCTTCACTTTTTCACAGAAATTAAATTCTCGAGTATATACACCTGCCAGAAATAGGTTGAACAAAAGATGAAATATTCAGACCAATTATGAAATAATACATCAGAATCCATATGCAAGTAGATGCAGCTTAATGGAAGACGATGTCTGAATCAACTGACAAATGATAAACGACTTACTCTTTAAAGTATTTTTATCATCGATTATTGAAGATGAAATGCTATACAAGTCAATGTTCTCAGGGCCATCAGCTCCAGGCTGCACCTGCTCAGCAATAGAATCATCAGCTTTTCGAAATGAAGATTTATTCCTACGTTGTATATTATCTAAATCTCCACTATCATGCTCCAAATCCTTCTCATCTCGGTCATGATCTTTCCTGTCACTATCTGGCTTCCTATCCCTTTCTTTCTCTGGACGCCTTCTCTTCCTGTCATGCTCTGTTTCAGGGCGATCAACACTGAAGTCGCGATCAGCATGTGATGTAAAAGCTCTATCCTGCTTGAAATAAAGGATAATTTTTAAAAATTCAGTGTTAAGATGTTATAACACACGCATACACAGTTGACAGTTGTCACAATCAGACTGTGATGTTAAGCTCTCTCCCGCTAAAAACAAAGGAAACAATAATTTTTAAACATTGTGTTAAGTTGTAACACGCACACATGGTTGTCACAATCAGCATGTGATATCTAAGCTCTCTCCTGCTAGAAATAAAGGAAACAATCATTTTAAAACACTGTCTTAAGGGTAACACACACACATGGTTATCACTATCAATATGTGATGTATAAGCTCTCTCCTGCTAGAAATAAAGGATAATTTTTAAAAATTCAGTGTTAAGTTGTAACACACGTAACATGGTTATCACAATCATGTGATGTAGAAACTCTCACCTCTTGGAAACAAAGGAAAGGTTAATTTAAAAGAAAATTCAATGCTAATTATACACATGCACACGTGTATGTGTGCAAATACATATAGCTGAAATGTGATAAGCTATGGGTGTGTGTATAAACATTTCTGGAATGTGAGAAGCAACGTAGGGATGTAGTGAATAAGAATGTCCAGCAACAATATCAAAAATGCATCAAATATCTTTTAAACATCTTTAATTCAGAGACATAGAATTTATGATCACAAGGACTATACTTTATCCACATGAAAATGCCTTGATGAACACATTATAGAGCTCCTCTCATCTCGACGTCCAAATGCTCGACTAGCATATCCATGATGTGGAGCAGATGTAGCTGAAGCATCAGGCAAAAAGTGTGTGAATTCCTCTAGCAGATCTTGGTGATTCTGAAAGAGGGCTGCTACCTATCAAGATGTTCATTCTTAGATGCTAAAATCATACATCTCATTTGGCAGAAATAATACAAATTTAGAGAAAATTACCTCTTCATAGACCTCATGGATTGACTTGTTCTCTCTTCTGTACATATTCAATATATCTAAGAATGATTTATAAACATGCTCATCATTCTCAAAACGGTTCTGCAATCAAAAAAATGTATAAAACACTAAGTAAAATATCCTATTTTAGAATAAACTTTTACAACCTCCATACCTTGATTTTATTAACAAAATCAATTGCCTCCTCAAACTCAACCGGTTTCTTTTCTTCTGGTAGCTTAACCTCATAACCCTTTGGCAAGAAGGTGTTAAACCCTAAGATGAGATCACGGTGCCCTTTAAATAACTCCTTCACCCTCATAATAACTCCATTGGTATCAATTCTGCAAGGAGTCCAATATAAAGAACAGTGTGAGTCATTATGCAAAGGAAAAGTAAACTAAAATTGTTATGGTGATCAAATTAAACCTCTGACTCTTGAAGTCCTTCATGACTTCAAGAAATTCATCATACTTTTCTCTTTTGTCGTGAAATATATCCTTCACGGCCTTCAAATATGCTAGGGCATCGTTGGTTGTGAGCTTGGGAGTACTACCTACAGCTGCTGATGCTGGTGCTGGTGCTGGTGCTGGTGCTGGTGCTGGTGCCGGTGCCATATAAGTTGGCTCCAATCTGAAAAACAAAAAAACTCCGTTGAATCAACAGATCTAAGCACATATCATAAACTTCCTAATTTAAAGGCAACAACCATAACAAACAGGGCTTTCTTGGTATTCCTCTACCTTTTATGATCGCAATAACTTGAATACTAAACCTAAACAGAGATCTTAAAAACAACTTTTCCTACTGTCCTCGGACTACAAGTGTTAAAAAATATATATCAGAATTGCAACAAGGGCAAAAATATAAACCATGAGAGAAAAACAAAGAAACGGGAAGCAGCTAGACCACCCAAATAGTAGAATCTCCAAAAGATAATAAATCCACGAATTATCGAAACAGATAAGAGGAAGGAACTCACAGATCTGCTCCAGGAACGCTTGGTCGCTTGAGCTGAGGACCCATCAAAGCCTCCTCCTACGTTCCTTTCATCCACCCATGAAGCAGCCGATCGTAGAAAACCGGTCACTCTGATCAAACTCTCCTCTTTTCCCTATGTCTACTAGAAGATAGAAATCAAACGTGGAACAAAGGTGAATCCTTGATCTCCTCCTCCGGCGGGTCCAATTCGGTCGCCCCGATCTGAAAGCAGTAATTGAAGGATCAAAGTGAAGAAAGCTCGCACAAGAGGGGCACTAGGCGTTTCTGTTCGGAGGGAGAGGGCGTAGAGAGCTCGCGGTCTTCCCTACCGAAGGAAGTGGAGACGGTGATGCAGAAACGAGCCGGGAAGAAAAGGGCTCGAAGCCAGACAACAGACAACAGACAACACAGCGATCCGGTGAAGAAACCCTTATATATATGACGGACAAGTTAACGAAGCCACCAGCCGCACCAGGTTTCCAAGTTCTCCTGTCGTGGCCGTTGAATTTGAAGATGGACGGCGGGGAGAAGTTAAGATTAGACTACGTTTGGTGATAGGTGTCATGTAAGCAAACTAATCAACTTTATAATTTAGACTGCGTTTGGTACGTTGTAATGTAATCCAACTTATAATATAATTCATCTTGTAATGTAATGTAATATAATGCTGATTACATTACTATGTTTGGTGAAAACACTGCATGTAATCCAGATTACAAGAGTGATTACATTCTTGTGTTTGGTATGCACAAATAATGTAAATCATATTAAT
>JBAMIB010102040.1:0-14334 GCA_037177415.1 Kaempferia rotunda
ATTAATATACATAAAAATATCTTAATTTTAAAAATAAAATTTGATTTAACCCTAAAAAATCAACTAACTCCTAAATTCGAGTCAACCGAACCCAACCAGGAAATTTTAAACCCGAAACCCACTAACCCGAACCCGACCTGAACCCGAAAATGTCCAACCCGATCCTAATTTTTTTTGGATCGACTCAGGTTGGATCATCGGGTCGGGTTCATTTTTGGCACCCCAACCTAGCGGTCATTTTCCCCGTTCTCCGACGGATCAATAACAACTACAGTTTCATAGTTATTTCAATGTAAATGTTAGGTGAGAAAGTCGAATCCGCATTATAGTAGTTATAATTTTATAATTGCTATAACGTAAATTTCTACCATTTATATAGTAGCAACTATAAAATTATAATTGGTATAATATATTAACTACGAAATCGTAGCCGAATATTATCAGAAGGTAGTTAGGTTAATCATACAGGTTGAACAGTACAGTTATAAAAAAAATTAAAATGGGATGTCGTGTTTAAAAAATAAAAACAAATGTCATGTCATTCCGACTTTTGCCCATAACAGAAAGACGGTTTACCATCGAAATTAATTAGATAACAATCCTATACTTTTGAACGCTTGACAGAGTCTAACATTTCACAATTTAAAAAATTGTAAAATAGGAGGGCTGATTCCAAAAAGCTATTCCCGTCTATTACAAGAGGAAGGGAAAGAATCAAAGAAGACAAGCTTCTGCTTGCCTTTTACGTGATCTAGGGTTTCTTGTTCGCAATTGGGGTTTCTTCCCCGTGTAGAAGAAGAAGAAGAGGGCGAAATCGACGACGAAGTGATGTGGGCAGCCTCGTGCCTCGCCTCTTGTTGCGCGTCTTGCGCTTGCGAGGCGTGCCGCTCGGTCGCCGGCAGCATCAGCCGCCGCTCCGCTCGCATCGCTTACTGTGGCCTCTTCTCCTTGTCCCTCGTCGTCTCGTGGATCCTCCGCGAGGTCGCCGCTCCTCTCATGGAGTCCCTCCCGTGTAAGCATTTTTACCTTCTCTTCGTTTTCCCAATTCGCATGATGAATTCTACATATTAGGCTCGAACTTTGGTTGATCGTTCAAAATTGTATTGTTACCAGATTCAACCGGTCTAATAATTGAATCGTTGATGGTTTTGTAGGGATTAATCACTTCCAGAAGATGCCTGATAGGGAATGGTTTGAGACCAATGCCGTTCTTCGTGTTAGCTTGGGGAATTTCCTGTTCTTCACGATTCTAGCTATTCTTATGATTGGTATAAAGAATCAGAAGGATCCGCGCGATCGTCTGCACCATGGTGGTTGGATGGCGAAGATTGTCTGCTGGTGTGTTGTGGTCTTTCTTATGTTCTTTGTCCCCAATGGCGTCGTCAGCCTCTATGGTGAGGCTTTGCAGTCTTAATTAGATAAAATGTCACTCTTTCATTCAAATAATATAAGGAAGAAGCTTTCTCTAGTTACTATGCAATTTCTTACTGCAGACTATTTGTTCTTCATAAAGACGGTACATTAGTTTGAGCTGAGGATTATGACATGGTTCATTTTTTCATTAATTTTAGCAGAAAAGAGTTCACACTTCCTGTTTTGATCTACTTCTTTCATACATGGGTTTGAAAGCATATAACTTTCTAGTACCACATATACGATCCGTATTAGATAATAAAACTAATCATCTTCAGAACTGTGTGGTTAGTTGCTTTGAATTGAGAAAAAAAGTATGAACTAAGTTTGTTTTATTTATAAATAAGCAAGCATGTGCCTATTTGAAAAGAAAAACAATAATTGATCAGGGAAGTTGTTTGTAGTTTTAAGAAAAGATTTATTCAGCTAAAACATCATCATTAGCACAAGAGTAACTTCATTCCTTATAGCCATTGCCATCCTCCACACCCTTCCCTTTTCAATCACTCTGTAGTTTATGGCTTTTGTAGCTGTTGAGGTAGGTAGAATTTGGAGGCCTTCAGCAGAGAGCTCCTATCCTTCGTACCTAAGTCTGACAACAATCTTGAATAACTGTGTCTTTCTGTTAAGCTTTTGTTTCCATTGTTTTAAAATTTTCTATAGTTAATAAGTCTCAGCACTTTGTTGATACTTATGATTGAATGCAAGCTAGACAAGTAATCTTGTTAATATGAAGGAACCTACTACTTGTGTGTTTAGCAAATCTTGCAAATTGCTTTGATATAGGTAGTTAACTGAATATGATTTAAATAATATATGCCATTCAGTTATGTGGTTTGCAACTGACCTTTTACACCACAAATACATGTCAATGGCATGACGACAGTACATTTGGAATTACTGCATACTCATGTGCCGTTGCATGAACTGCTTTTTATACATTTTTATTGATGTTACAAAAACTCAAATCGCTCACCTCTTTAAGTATGTTAATGTATATTCAAATTGGGTACTTATGGTGTATTCTGTTGCAGAGTCAATATCAAAATTTGGTTCTGGATTGTTTCTCCTAGTTCAAGTAATTCTCTTGCTTGATTTTGTCCATGCATGGAATGAAAATTGGGTCTCAAAGGACGAACAGTTCTGGTTTGTGAATATCTCTTTTCTAGTTCTAGTGCTTTCTCCTTACATAATATGTTGACGCTTTTGATTCATAAACTGTGTTTATAACAAATGGAGGTTTTCACTCTATCCTTTTGCTGTAGGTACATGGCTTTGTTAATAGTCTCTCTGGTTTGCTACTTAGCAACGTTCACCTTTGCGGGGGTGCTCTTTCACTGGTTTACTCCATCAGGACATGACTGTGGACTCAATACATTTTTCATTGTTCTTACGCTGATTCTCGTGTTCGGTTTTGCTACAATCGCATTGCATCCAAAGGTTTGTTCCTACTCCATCTTACTGAATTGAATAGCCTCATTTAGCAAATCATGTTCTTTTAGTTAAAGATTACTTGTGAATCATAGAGGAATCAAATTTCTATATCTTTTCCCCCCATTCTTCATATGCCGCCATACAAATTGCAACGAAGCTTTTTTTTGTTTGGTTGATACATGCAGGTAAATGGAAGCCTGCTGCCAGCATCAGTTATTTCACTTTACTGCACTTACCTCTGTTACAGTGGGCTTTCAAGTGAACCGAGGGATTATGAGTGCAATGGCCTTCACAACCATTCAAAAGCCATTTCCACTGGAAGTCTCACTCTAGGATTGCTTACGACTGTGCTCTCAGTTGTCTACTCCGCCGTTCGTGCTGGCTCCTCGACAACCTTTGTATCATCCCCAAGTTCACCTCGTGCCGGTCAGTTCTCATTGCCATCTTCGAACTACATTGCTTTGTGATCGTTGGGCGTTGCTTTTGTTAACAAATATATCATAGGGTCCGAGAAACCATTGCTCCCGTTTGACAAGCTGGACGAACAGAAAGACGAGAAGAAGGATGAGTCAAAGCCAGTTTCTTACTCATATACCTTCTTCCACCTCATCTTCTCTCTTGCAAGCATGTACTCAGCCATGCTTCTGACTGGCTGGTCGACCTCGGTCGGAGAAAGCGGAAAGCTCGTCGACGTCGGGTGGCCTTCCGTTTGGGTTAGGATTGCCACTGGGTGGGCAACCGCGGCTCTCTTCATCTGGTCCCTTGTTGCTCCCCTCATATTCCCGGACAGAGAGTTCTGATTACGTCGTGGAAGAAGAGCCTCGTGTGACCTATATCAAGATGTTGTGATGCGTTTACTTACGATTCTATAATGGCGTTATTAGTATTTGGATTATTTTAAACGATATGATGGCAATGGCAGTCTGTGCTTCTAAATAATCTATGGACATGATGAGTTATCAAAAGTATGAAAGATGGTCTATTTGTTGTAAAGTTCTAAGCTCGTGTATTTATCATGCCAATTTGGTGTGCGTTGGAAAGCAAAATGATAAATAAATAAAAAAAATGGAACTTTAAGGGCATTTAAAAAAATAAAGTATAGAATGTAAAATAAAATTTGTCGAATTTATGTGCGAACTATTTATTTTATCATCACATTAAATCACACCCTGTAGTGCACTTAGACTAATTAGTCTAAAATAATTATTTTTTTATAAAAAAAATCTAATTTTACTTTGCCTTGTTATTCTCATATTGTAATTTCAAAAATAATTCCCTCCACCGCCACCGATCTCCACGGTCATCCTCTCCTGCGTGGACGTGGACCCAACCGATGGGCCGGCCACCGGACATGAGTGCGGCACTGCAAAATTCTGGGTCCACACCCAGTTCGATGGAGAACCCGATTCTTCGGCGCCCAATTAAAGAATCTTGCTATTATTATTAATCACTATAGAACAGAGTTTCAAGTTTTTGTTTTATTTGCCTTTCATTCTATAGTTTCTTATATTTAAAAATAAATTTAAGCAAATTTTGATTTAATTATGCAGAAGAAGAAATAAATAAATAATTGGTAGTTTTTTTTGTTTGTTTGTTTTTGTTTTTGACGTTACCAGGTCGACGACAGCCTACGCAGCTTCTCTGTTTTTTTCTTTTTTTTCCCCTGACCTGCTATTTAGACGCTCGCGCTCGGCGCCCCCTTCCTCAGCAGGTGCGGCTGGACTTTTCGTCGAACACCTGGCGTGCGATCGCTGCCCTGCGGAAGAAACAAGCAAAAGAAGAGATGATGAAAGTGAAGGAAGATGATCTGTTTCCGGCGACGCCGGGGAAGGTGAAGATCGACCGGGCGCTCACCATCAATCGGCAGTTCCACCGGTGTTTCGCCTCGACAGGCACAATGTTCTTGTGGGCGCTCTTGTTGATCGCGCTCACGGCGTCGTATCTCAGCTTCCAGAGCTTCGTCGAATCGTCGTCCAAGTATTTCCCTTCTAACTGGGGTGGGATGCAGTGGGAGAAGCAGATCCGGGCGTCGGCGACGCCGCAGCGCCCAGGTGGCAAGTCCGTGCTCCTCACCGGAGCCGCCGGCTTCGTCGGCACGCACGTGTCGCTGGCCCTCCGCAAGCGCGGCGACGGGATCGTCGGGCTGGATAACTTCAACAACTACTACGACCCGTCGCTGAAGAAGGCTCGCAAGGCCGTGCTGGCTTCGCACGGCGTGTTCGTGGTGGAGGGTGACATCAACGACGGGCGCCTCCTCGCCAAGCTCTTCGACGCCGTGCCCTTCTCCCACGTGATGCACCTTGCGGCCCAAGCCGGGGTTCGCTACGCGATCGAGAACCCGGCGTCGTACGTCCACAGTAACATCGCCGGCCTCGTCACTCTGCTCGAGGCCTGCAAATCTGCGGACCCGCAGCCGGCGATCTTGTGGGCGTCGTCTTCGTCGGTGTACGGCCTCAACGAAAAGGTGCCATTCTCGGAGATAGACCGCACAGACAGTCCGGCTTCTCTCTATGCAGCCACCAAGAAGGCCGGCGAGGAGATCACCCACACGTACAACCACATCTACGGCCTCTCCATCACCGGCCTCCGCTTCTTCACAGTATACGGGCCCTGGGGTCGCCCTGACATGGCCTACTTCTCCTTCACCCGCAACATCCTCCAGGCAAAGCCCATCACCGTCTACCGCGGCAAGAACGGCGTCGACCTAGCCCGCGACTTCACTTACATCGACGACATCGTGAAGGGCTGCGTCGCCTCCCTCGACACCTCGGCGAAGAGCACCGGTAGCGGCGGCCGGAAGCAAGGCCCCGCACAGTACCGCATCTTCAACCTAGGCAACACCTCGCCGGTCACCGTCCCGGCTCTCGTCCGAATCCTGGAGCAGAACCTCAAGGTGAAGGCCAAGATCAACGTGATGGAGATGCCTGGCAACGGCGACGTCCCCTTCACCCACGCCAACATCAGCTACGCTTGCGCTGAGCTTGGCTACAATCCAACGACCAACCTGGAGACCGGCCTCAAGAAATTCGTCAAGTGGTATCTCTCCTACTACGGCTACAGCCAAAAAATCGACGGCAAAGCCACCAAAAGCTTTCTTCAATTTTGACCTCCCATATTCAAATTTAGCTCCTAAACATCATACTGGATTATTTGACGTGAATTGTTAATACTGCTTCCCCTCTTTTAATCGATTTCTAACCAGCGCTCCGCCGGCCGCCGGCGACTGGGCAGATCTGGTCTCAGTGTCATTATAGTAAATATCATTCAAATGCTGGTTGATTCTCTATGTTGCTTACGTTACCCGTCGAATACTACACGTTAGATTATCCGCTGCCGGAGTGCCGAAACACAGTGGGGCCCTTCAAGTCAATCCGTAGTAAACTGTCGGGTGCGACCGTGATAGTACCCTTGCGCATCGGGAGATGAGTTGCCAGGCTATGATGTGGCGCAGCCCACCTCGAATGATTCTCCAGCGTCCGAACGCGGTGTGTCCAGCTGTAAAATTTGTGTACGACAGAAAAGTGAAAAAAAAAGAGTTTTAATTTTTCTAAAAATAATTTTTATTACTAAAATGCGCTTCACCCTCGCTTATGTGCAGACGGACCGACCCGGCCCGTTATAGGTCAGATAGTGAGTAAATCATTCGGTGGGAATGTCATTTTAACAAGTTAGTAATCCCTGACTCAATCAATTCAAATTGTGGATTAGGCGGAATAATAATGAACTTATAAAAAAATAAAATAAATAAAATAAATATATATTAGATTAAACATTTTAAATTCTGGTATGAATTAGACGGGTTTAGAGATTGTGACTTTCACGGAATCATGGAACCGTAATTAAGTAAATTTTATGTGTTTATTTTCTTTACAGATTCCTTTCCACCAAGAAATGATGGAAGGACGGATCATTTAGAATACTTGTTTGATTATGATTTATTAATTTTACTTTTGAATGAATTAATAAAATTTTAATTCAATCTATTAAATTATTTGGTACAGCTCACCAATCCAACGTCTATCAATAAATAAATTTTAAATTTTACCAGCCTTTATTTTAGTTAGAAAATAAAACGACCTATTTAGTTATAATATATAATTAGTCATGCCATAATTAATTTTCTAAATTTAAATTGTTTATTAATATTATAATATAGTATTTTGGAAAACAATTTTACTGGAAGCATTCGAACTTCACGCATTATTTTAGGATCGGACTCGCGCGGACTCCGAATCCGCATCTTTCTAATGAGACTCAGTTCCTGCCCCTAAATTTGACTCGATCCCACGGTGAACACGTGGCCCAATAACAGAGATTGTCTGTCTTACTCCCCTGCATCACATCCGCCCACGTGTCATCCGACCTTCTCCAGATTGTTATTTGACTTGTTCTTCCATTCTCCCCTCGGAAAGAGGCAGACTCCCATCTCGTTCCTTTCTTTCGAGATCTTGGCTTCTCTCTCGCTTTGGGGATCTTTCAATGGAGGAGGTAAGAAGCTCCATCGATCCTTGCATATCTCTTTCTCTCCATTTTTTTCTTGTGATTTCTGATCTCAGTTCTGCCATGGCTGCCTTTCGATGAGTATGTGGATATATATATATTTTTTTTGCGTGTAATATCAATCGGAGCATCGATTTATTGGCTATTTTATCCATGCACATGCACCATTTCAAAATCAAGCGTACGATTTTATCATTTCTTTATTCATTTCTGTGATCGCGTGATTCTAGGGTTTTCGTTTGATTGCCGAGAGAGTATTTCACGATCTCTATCCATAAATCTTTACAGGGACTCTTTCATGTCTATTTTCGCAAAATCTGCCGTAAGAATTGACGTTTTGAATCTATCGTGCCAATTTCTCTGAATTTCTCAATTCATGATCTCTATACATGAATATTTACATGATCTCTATTCATTCCTGTTTCCGCAAAATCTGCTAAAACGCTTGACTTTTGTGTATAAATTGTTGTGCCACTATCTCTGTGTTTTGCTCATTTATTTAAGTAAACCTTACAACGAACATATTGAAGCATTTCTAAGGAGCAGGTTATCTTTCTGAATTCTAATAGCACAAAGCTTAAGGGTATTTCGTGGCTTACTTTCTGATCGTTTCATTGGTTAATCTTATTTCTAGATAGACAAAGTCAAATCACAAATATTTGAGTTTCTTTGTTATTGATGCATAAACACATACTTAATATGTTTTATTTGTGTTGATTGTGGTATCTTGATATCTCATTGTTCCCTGCAATTATCAAGCAATATTTATTTGTCTAGGCTAAGTTCTTCCATGGGAGAGTGGTACTACTATTTTACATATCCATTTATATTTGATATAATGTCATTCAAATCTATATTGCTGTCACAGATCTGAAATTACCAACTGGTGCAAGGATTAATTCTTGCATGTTGCCAATTTTAAGCTCTTCAATAATGATAACTAGACAACATATATAATTGGAGATTCTAGGGAGTGGGTAGTGCTCAATTAATGAGCTCTTTTGGTTAAACGTTCTCTTTTATTGACTATTGGTGTGGAGATGACGCCAATAGGGAAGAACATGAATGCCTCATGCTTGCCCCTGCGGCTTTGGTGCGATTGTAAGAGGTGAGACGTTTTCCTTAGGCAACAAGGGTTCAAATCTCACCCAGGCACATTATACTCGAGGAGTTTGAAAAACTTGTGACATCGGGTCGTCCATTTGGACCCATCGGCACTTCCTAGTTTACCCTAGTGGCTAGTGGGAAACTTTCATGGGGCCGGGTTGGTGGCTGGTCACCTCCAAGATTAGACATCATAAGAGTTGGACACCTGAATTACCAAAAACAAATGTGAATGCCTTCATGCTTTGCTTCCCAGAAATAACACATCAACAAGAGCAAATAGTCACAATATTACAGCCATGACTAATTCAACTAATAGTCCACTAGTGGGAAAAAGTAGCGTTAATCAACTAATGGAACTTGCTGAAAGAAAAAAACAATTGTAGTAGATGATGTGGCTATATGGCAATAGTAAGAATCCAGAATATGTAAGGTTAAAATTCAAACACAATTAAAGCTTTAGACCAATTGATTGCCTTTAATTTAGCAATAGGGTACCTTTTGTTATTGTTATCCTGCAATTTAATTGACTACTATTGTGTAGAAGACTAGAAGTAGAGCCTGTTTAAACGCTTTACTAGACCCGCAAGGGGCCTATTAGTCTCATTTATTTGTCATCAAGCTAAATTAAAAGCCTTGTCATGCTTAAATTTGAAAGAAATCTCATTAGGAGAGTATAAAACCTAGAATGTAGCTAATTATAACAATTACTTTGTAGTTTCAATTATCTAGTGCATTTGCACATCCAACTTGGTTTGAACTATCAATTATTGGTTACTTGGCATATTTTTTAGTTATCCTTCATCTTATAGCGTCTTTGATCTTCAGTTAAAAGAGATACTTGTACTTTAACATTTCATGTTTATTGGTTCAAGATAGTGACACTAATATTTAAACAATTTCCCTTGTTAGTTTGAGTTGAAAACAGCACCAGCTGATTTTCGGTTTCCCACCACAAATCAAACCAGGCACTGTTTCACTCGCTATATTGAGTTTCACAAGTATGTTTTACTAAATCAAATTGCTACTTCCATAAGTATTCTTTAACACGGCCCCGTCAAACTTAGACGCTGTTTTTTGATTTTTGATGTTGCACATGTAGGTGTGTGGCTGCTAAGGGTGAAGACTCTGGCGATTGCCAAAAGTTTGCCAAATACTATCGATCTCTCTGTCCAGCAGAATGGGTAACTTATTATACTTCTTGTTTTTTCTTATATTGCTACTCCTCGTCTATGCATACTATTTCAACTCATTATGATCTATATACATATCCAATTTATCATTGTGCCCTTTTTTTTTTTCTTCTGTGACTTCCCTGATTACAAATTTTACCAGGCTATTTAGGTGACGGTCATTGTCAACTAATGCATTTCCTGCAGAATTTTCTTTTAAATATTTTGTATGTTTTATGGTTCTAGAAGTTTCTTCCTTTCACAGCATGTCTTCACCTTGTTTTCTTAATCAGATTGAGAAATGGAACGGGCAAAGAGATAATGGCACATTTCCAGGTCCTCTTTAATCGGCACAAGCACGACAAAACTCAATTGTTGTTTTCCTTTGAAGGAATGGAAATGATGTTCTGAATTTAGTAATTTCCCATCTGATTTTAATTATTGGTGTTCGATGCAAAATCATATCCATCTTGATGCTCTTAGTTCTTTGTATTATTAATAAGTGGATGAACAGATATCCAACCAACTGGACCTCTATATGTTTGAGTTACACTTCAGATTAATGAGTATTAATTGCCTTTTCTAGTATTCCTCCGATTTTATCATGGTATTTATGTAGAATTAAATCTTCTTGACATCTTCTACACCAGTGGAAAATTATAAATAGCATTGCAATCAAATCTAATACTAACCTCATTGGCATAAATGTACTTCATGCGTATGGTAGGATCAGTAGAAGTCCTGGTTTAACAATAGAAGAAAAAAGAAACTAGTGTGAGTTAATGAGTGATTATTTTTCGGAATTTAGTTTTATATTTTTGTTTGAAACAATTGAAACATTGATGAGTGTGAAAGTTAGGTTTGCTCATGAGTGGTATGCTTGACCTACCAATCCATCAACACTCACATCTCTCGTGATGTTTAGCTTTCAAAGTAGTTCGCCTTGATGATTGATGAATGGATCCAACTACAGCCACAGGTCAATGCATATAAAGCAAATAGCATTAAATGCAACAGGCCAATCTTTTAATGGCTTGCCACCCCAGCAAATGAGATGAATGGTGGTGAAAAAAGAACAAACATCACAAGGAAACTGGTCAGGCATTTGAATTTGAATTCACCATCCACATCATTAATTCCATGACAATTATTTATGCCAAAAGTACTCCTTGAACTACTTTTTCTATTACCTCTTTGAATGGCCGGCAACTTTGTTCAAGTGACTGGAAGTTACATTTTGATACATCAGTATATTTATCTTAATTTCTTCTCTTTGTAATAGAATATGGAAGTATGTTTTAGATGAGAGTGTTTGTATCACAGGAAAACCTTTCAGAGTGAGAATTCAGTTTGGTTTTGCAACAGCCTAATCTTATTTTAGGCATGAGATAAAGTAGCTAGTTTTTTTTACAATACAACAGAAGCACTATTACTCCCAGATACATCAGCTTTCGTCTTCTCTGAGAAACATTGTGTAGGAAAATCCATGGTTGAATGAATGAATACTAAGACACCACCAACATCCATGTCAGAGTTGATTACCCAACTCTGTTTTGCCTTCCTACTATCCAAAGCAATGTTCTTCTTGCGAATGAAGGGACCTCGCTGACCCGAGATCCTACACTGTAGTTAGAGCTTCCAACTTCCACATCCAAGTCCACCTCGCTCGAACTTTTCCCCCAGGATGAGACGTTGAATTCCGAAGCAATGGTGATGGCAGGGCTGGCATTGGCTTTGAGCTTCAACTGATCGCTCGCCGCCGATCGATTCAACGGCAACCGAAAAGAGATGGCCCTCCTGGAAGAGTCACTCTTCTCCTCCTTAGCCTGAAGCCAAATCTTGGAAGCTGAGAAGCTCTCTTTCAAATGTAAACCACCACCAGTAATGGCACCGACATCACTTTCTCTCCGAGGTATGGCACTAGCTAGCCCTCTAAACCCCTCCCTTCTCGAATGGCAATCGCATTCGGACATTGCAATTCGGTGGCCGGGCTTCTTGACAGAAGGTTTCTTTGGAGGTTTGACGGGCACCCGAAGCATTGCGGTGTCTTCCATCACATACTCGTAAGACCCGAGGGAGAAGCACCTCCTCTGATTTAAACTACTGGCATCGACAGTGCTGCTAGTGGCTTCGTCACCAACAGGATCCACACTCTTAAACTTGCCGAGCTTGACGGGCATCGTGACGGCCATCTCTTCCTTTGCGGCAACCTCCGAGGAGGCATTGCCGTCGTCGCGATCGTCGTCGTCAGCCGGGACCGAGTCTCTTCTTCCGGAAGCTGTCTCGCTTGCTGACTCAAGAACAAGGACCACGGGGCTGCGAGGGGAGCAGCAGCCGTGGAGGAGACTGCTCCGGCAGAGAGGGCAGGTGGAGTGGGACAAGAGCCAGGTGTCTATGCACTCGAGGTGGAAGGCGTGGCTGCACTTGGGCAGCAGCCTGAGCTTGTCCTCGGGCTCGAACTCGCAGAGGCAGACCGCGCAATCGAAGGGATCCTTGAGCCCCATGATCGCCTTGTAGAGGAAAACCGGGAGCATGTCGATGAACGACTGGTCCACCCCCGCGTCATGGAGGTGGAACAGCTGCTGGAGCTGGCCCTGTAACGCCGTGACGCCGTCAAGGTACTCCTCCGGCTCCCGGGAGATGGGTCTCACGAGGCAGCACCTCACCAGCAGGTGGAGGAGGCCGGAGACGAAGAAGATGATGGCTAAGATCACGATTATGAGTAACACGCTGGGGCTGATATTGTTTTCGACGTGGACGACAGGCGCTGAATGAAGAGAAAGAGGAGTCGCCGAAAGAATTGACTCACGCATAGCTTCAGCGGCACCTGTGAGCAAAGATGATGGCGGAAGAAGAAGAACAAGAAGAAGGGGAAAAGAGAATTGAATTGCGAGGTCAATTTGAGGGAAGATGGGGAGGTGGGATTCTTAATGAGGGAGATGGAAAATTAATGAATGAGGGGGGTTTGACAGCTGATTGGAGTCAGATAATATAAATATCGAGGACAGATTGGTGAACGGGAATTGAATCGCGTTCAATAGTTTGTGGCAATAACACATGTAGTTAGATTTATAGTACTGAAGTTAATTTAATCTCTTTCTTTCCACAGCAGGCTCGAGGGCCGCCATTAAATTGCTGCACCACGCAGCAAGAAACAGAACTATAAGATCAGCTCTGTAATTGTGCCAGCCATTTAACTCTTGCATGGCAGCACCACGCTTCTCATGGATCACCTGTAAATTTCTAAACCGTTTCTTTTAGTAGGTCAACGTGTCCTTGTGTCTTCTGGGGCCTTGTGGACTTTGGAGTAGTGAGAGAGAGGGTCAACATGGGAAAGGATGAAGAGTTAATTGTTTGTTGTGAGATTGGAGAAGGGGTTGGACTTGGGGATTAAGATGATTTGAGCCTTGGGATTTGAGTCAGTGGCCTCGTGGACTAATATTTTATTTCTAAAATACTCCTTATTCAATACTAGTGTACCAATTATCTATAATTATTGCACTATTTTGATATAATAGTTGATTTAGGATTTAACATTTAGCTATAGTGTATATAAGTTATCAGGTAGGTTACAGGATTAAAATTCAACTATTTCATTGTCTAGATTTAAGATTTAAGGTTTAAAATTATAAGATTTAGAATTTAACCAATTAAGCAGAGTTACTTCATACTCAATAGTTGATATACTATGTAGAAGCTATTTGTAACGGTTGCAATTGAAAATTTAACTATATTATTAAAATTTAAAATCTTAAATATAAAATCTTAAATTTTAAATATTGTTATATTAAATTATTCTTACCGACTTAATAAAATTATTTAAAATTTATTAAATTATTTTAATAGTTGTGGCAGTTATCTCATAGTTTTGCTGTTTTGCACGTTATAAGAGCCAACTAGTAGATTCATGTAGCAGTAGATAGCATAGCATTAAAGATAAAGTGGGTTTGCATAATCAAATATCTTATAGGCATTTTTTTTATTTTTATTTGTTTGGAAAAAATGGACACTTATGATTACTTAATTTTGAAACGCAGATTAATTAAGTCGAAGTGATCCGGTTGGAAAAAAATATCGAACAGATTCATTGTATATGTCCATTGGAGCTAGGGCTGTATATGAATTAATTAATTTATTTCATTTAATACATGTAAAATTAATAAATTTAAACAATTCATTAAATTAAACGGGCAAGTTGAACATATGTAGATGCGTTATTTATTAATATGCGTGAATAATATTTATACATGATATTTATCAATAACATTTTTATAATATGTTAAATAGAAAAATATAATAAATTATATTATCAAACTTAATAATCAATAAAAAAAACTAAAATGTAAAAAATTTAAAATAATCAAACAATTTTGAAGGGTGAGATCGATGATATATATATACGAAATACGCTCAAGCTCAATGTAAACTAAGTTAAATTTGAATTAATTTTAAACTCATAAAAAAAAATTAAATCTTCAATAATTATTTTAATAATTTGATTGATTTTAGATTTGAATTGATTTGGTGGCAGTGTAGTGTGGTGCGACAGCACACCTATCACGTGAGTGAAGACAAAACCTAATCTCTTCCTTTACCACCCACCATCAACATCTCTTCTCCCTCTCCGATCCACTCCCAACCTCCGCTACCATGGCCGTCGCCACTTCCTACTCCGATGATCCCCTCACCGTCCTCCAGATCCTATGGCGAG